>PVKZ01001003.1:395357-518429 GCA_004027375.1 Macroglossus sobrinus
TTTCTTTCTTTCTTTCTTTCTTTCTTTCTTTCTTTCTTTCTTTCTTTCTTTCTTTCTCTCTAGTTCTGAATTTCTACTTGGAGTATCCTTTTAAAAATGTATGTATGTATTTATTTATTTACTTACTTATTTATAGCACAAGGACAATTATTTACACAGTTTTATTTTGGAACCCTGAAACATTCTTTGAATGTTAATGATGGGGATGGTGATGATCAAACTAAATAGTATAAGAGTGGGAATCTTTTCAGATAGGAAAACTGATGACCTGTCCTTTTGAGAAGTTTACACATTCAAAGGTGACCTTTTCCCCTCACATAGCTAATAAAAGCTATAATTTGCATTATGAACTCCCTATTATATGAATTCCTAAGGGTTAGACCATCTCGACCTTTAAATTATTAATGTCTTTTCTCAAATTACAATTATATTCTTAACACCTGTCCTACTAACTGGCAATTTTCTGATAGATTGAGTTTTCATTTTTCTCTCCTTCTGTACTATATAATAATAGAATCTTCAGAACAGTGTTTTGCCAACTGCAAAGGTTATCAAATGCTAATGAGCACTTTTAAATGGCTGTTAACTCATTACAAAGCTTTTCAAAGTCCTACATTTCTTTTACTATTTCTCTATTTTTCTATACATTCTTTTAAAGTATTCCTCAAGATGATTTTAAATATTCTTAGAAAAAATTAACATATTTAAAGGTCTTCTATATATCAAGCATGCCCACATGCTTATTTTATTTATTCCTTTCAACAAGCCCAGTGAATAAGGTGTTCTTGCTCCTCTCTAGTAAAGGGAAGCAAGGACAAAGAATGCTAAGTGATGTGTTTGAGGTCAATGGTGGGGCAAGGATCTCAGTTCAAGTTTTCTGTCCTCAAATCTTATGTTCTTGTCTGTACAGCGAAAAGCTATGTCAAATGTTTACTCTAAAAACAAAATAAATGGGAAAAAGCTGCCATTAAATAGCAATGAAGGGCCTTTTCCCTGTCAGGTACCATCATGGCTTCCTTTATCATTACTATCTTATTTCACTTTTTTTCATTAGTCTACTCACTTCTTAATTTTATTTCTTCAATCTGACATAACTTTTAATTATTTTCTTTTTTGCAATTTGTCAGTTAATATGTTGGAATTATGTAGGAATCATTTAATTATCCAGAAATTCATCCATAATGTCCAAACTTAATTATTACCATTCTTTCTCCACTAGATTTCATACAATTCAAATTTAAACATAAAAAAAAAATACACATTAGAATGGTTTTTGTAAAAACTGTATAAACTGTATCACCTACCTGGGGTATCAATACAGTCATGTCTTATTTTTACAATTAACTGCTCAAGATGCTCCTCTGCCCTTCAGCAGTAATTCTATGTCTTCTTATTGAGACCTCCAGTGCACTTCTCCCGAAATGGAGAAGGATTCTGAGGTTCACTGAATTCTGAGGAATTGAGCCTGATTATAAATGGAAGGTAGACTGAGAACTAACATCTGCCTCAGTTTCATTGTTATTGTAAACTGTATCTACAGATCAGATGCAATTTTGTCCACTGCTGTAGATTGTCCCTGCTTATCTGGATCTTGGATCTTCCACATTTGGGCACTGAGACAACAGTTCTTTCAGTTCATTTTCTCATGCTCAGCTATTGCTACTTAAGTGGACCATAATGTTAGAGAGACTGGGTAGGGATGAGCTTGCAGCCTTGGTTGTCTGCTACGTTAGAAACTGCCTTCCCCCTGAACCCTCAGTTAAGAACTATCCAGGTCACCAGTCCAGGCATTTCTTTCTCACCTCTGATGCTCTTGGTACTCTTTCTTGCCACTGAGATTGACAGGGGAGTTTCTATAGATAAATGTGTTACAAAACCTTAGAATATAATTAATACAAATTATTTTTTTATGATTTTCATTAAAAGAACTAAATATTGCATGTTATTAGAATTTTATGAAGTAATGTTTAAAATTGTGTTTTTAATTCCTTGGTTTACTCTTCATAGCAAGGTTGTGAATTTGCCTATAATTGTCATTTATCACTCAGCAAATAGATCATGAAAATTTCCTCTAGCTTTGCTACAGTACATTGGTCATCTTTTAGCCTGTTTAGGTTTACAACTCTCACTTGTGAAATGAAGGGATTGGATTAATGTAGCACAATCTATCTTAGGTGCCTTTTTTTTGGTTCATAAACTCTTAAACTCCTTTTAGTTTTTAAAAACCATCTCATCATCTTATATATTATATAATAAATAAATAATTTTAAATTTAAATACACAAATCAATATATTATTGTATTATATTTTTAGTATTATACAGAAAAGTTTTGGTTTACTCAAGATAGGCCTGGATTTTATATATTATCCTAGTGATTATGAGTAGTTCCTTCCACTCTTAAAACTGTTTTAGTTTAAATTATAAATTACATAGTTACCTTGATTATTTGGTTGTTTAAATACATTGCTAATAGTAATTGTATAAAGATTTATTTTTTTCTAATTTAACAAGTAACATCTACTATTTAATTTTTTAAAATTAATTATGTAACTAAAAGCATTACTAAGAGACCAGAAATGTAAAATGATACCCATCAAGTTTAGTTGGGTACTAAATGTATATTAAACTGCAGATATAAACTTAACTACATGTGGCAACATCAACAAAACTGCTTCCTTTATAAGATAGAACTTCTTACACTTTGCTGTTAAAAATGTGAAATGTCTTATTTACATAATCCTGTTCCTACAGTATGAATCGAGAGAAGAATTTGTTGTTATTTGTCAATCCCTGTTCTCAAATAACTATTTTGTTATGGATAATCTTGTATCCCACTAAACAAACAAGCAAAGATTCAAAATCCACGTTATTGGTAAAAGGTTTTCCTTTTAATGCTGGTTTTTGCAGAACTAGAGACATCTTTATCTATTATACATTTGGTCAGTCAAATGCAACCTGTGGATTTGGTAAAGAAAATCTTAAGACAATGTATAGAATTTTTATTTCAACATTGATGATCTTTAGCCTTCTGTCTTTAACCAATGATATCTACCACAGATATATATTAAACAATGGATAAAGACAAAAACAGCTGAAAACTGTGTTCTAATGATACACAGTGTGAAGTCTGACTTATGAACCATTGTATGTGCTCATTCAGCATTTTCAAAAAGACATTAGGCTTGTTCTCACTATTTACTAGTAGAGCAAGAGCTATCAATAGGTCCTCATGGCAGGGGCAACTGAATCACTGGCTCAGATGCCAGGTGCTCTGGGATCTATCTACAGCTGGTCTTTGTTGATGCAGTACCTCTGCGAGAACATCATTCTATGGGCACAGTTTTCTTCAACCATGATTGCTACTGCCAGTGCCACCCTGGCCTTGGGAAAAGGTAGACTATACTATTGGACTAATGCACTCCAACTCTGGGCACTATTTTTTTCCTTAATTTCCGTCAGTAAAACAGAGGTCAGGAAGTACATTTCATTATTTTATAATTGTCAGGACTTTGAGCATTTTAAAGATTGAGGATAAGATAAAGTTTTGTTGAGGTTGCTACATGTAGTTAAGTTTATATCTGCAATTTAATATACATTTACTTCCCGACTAAACTTGATAGATATCATTTTACATTTCTGGTATCTTAATATTGCTTTTAGTTACAACTTATATAAAACATCTTAAAATTACTGCCTCTGTTCCAGATTCTTCTTGGAGTTCCTTTTTGGACAAGTCCTTGCTCCTGATAGCCAGAGATGTCTACTCTCTACTCAGACAATAGAATCACTGTTATGATATTGAGGCTTCAGTGTTCACACAAAGATGAGTCCCTAACCTTAAAAACAAAAAGGTCCCCTTTGTCCTCAGAGATGTATCTCCCAAGCTCTCCATTCTTGTTATAGGAGTGACTGCTTCACAGGATAATTGATAATAAGAACATCAAATTTTTTCCAGGGTATCTTCACTCCCACACATTGCATTACATTAAGGATCTCTGGCTATATTCAGTACACCTAATTCCCTGTGTCAGAGTTGTGTAGTCACAAATAACACCACTTTGGCATTCCTAAAATTTCAGTACAGATGGGACTTATCCAAATTCAGTTCAGTTTCTATTCAGTTTCTCTTCATTAAAGAGTCAAACTGTATTGGAATCTAGTTTTACTTATGCAACCTTTAACAATACCCAGACATGAGATAATCATGCCAAAATGCTTTTTCCATTGTCATATTGCCAAAAAGGATTCTATTTATCAAACAAACAGTTATTTTCATGTCCTTTAGTGGAAGAATGTAAATTTGGTTAAAATCAGGCTAAGTTTACTTTCATAATCTTCAAAGTATGATGACATTTTGTGGAATATGTGATCTGATGAATTTTTAGGAGACAACACTCCAGTGGAGAGCACAGAATCTTAGAGTTCATCCACTTTATTCTGCTTCTGACATTTAATTCCCTAAACAACTCCCCAGCCAACATGAGCTCTGAGACCAGCTGTGTTGCTCAAGGCTGTTATTGTATGGATACAGACACAGAGATAAACTTGTGGACATATGTGCAAAAAACAAACTCATAACCAGTAACTCTTTTATGAATGAAGAGAATGCATATCTATGTCACATTTCTTTTTCAAAATGCAGAGGTTGAAATAGTAAAGAGTTCTGTGGAAAAGGAGCCTGTGTCAAGAAAATGTGAGAAAACTTAAGAGTGAAGAAAAAATAAAAATAAGTTGGATTTAGGAAAAAGATTTAAAAGAAGTGGCCTAGGCTGGGGCAAGGACAAAGACAGGGAGAGTTATATAGAATAACATGATTCAGCCAGACCAGCCCCCAGCATGTCATCTTCAAAGGAGCAGAAGTCTAATGGGATTCTAGGAAGTGTGCAACTCTAAGAGCTCCTGACCCTAAAATATCTGCATTTGCTTGGTTAGAGCTTAAAGTTTTCATCAGGGAAGAAATTCTCCATAATAGGAGATAAATAATGTAAAATCAAAGTGGAGAATGGAGGCCACAAGTTGTATCCTGTTAGTCAAACAGTCTGTGCAACTATTTTTAGGCCACTATTATCTCTCCTGGATTATAGTAACAACCTGACTGGTCCCCAACCTGGCCTGAGTGATTTTTCTGAAACTCATATCTATTTGTGTGTTCCCTAAATAAACCTTTTAATTGTCATCCAGTTGTCCTTAAGATTGAGTTCAAGCCTTTGACATGGCTTACAGCACTCAGTGAGACGTAGCCCCAGCTTCCCAATCCAATCTCACCTTTGCCACAGTTTCTTCTGCTCCTCCCACCACCTTCTTTTCAGTTCTTTTAACAGAAAAATCTTTTGTTTTTGCCCCTTTATACCTACTGATTCCTCAAATACTCTTTCCCCATTTCCCTATTTTAAGTTTTAGCTTAGAGTCATTTTGCCAGGAGTTTTTCCACTGTCCTCCCCAGTGGGACTTAGAGGTGGCCAAGGCATGCCATTCTCATCATAGCCCTTACACACTGTATTGTAAAAGCTATTTTACTTGTCTACATCTTACACCAAGTTGGTAATTTCTTAGCATGTCTTATTCCCCCATTTTATCCCCCACACCTAACATAATGTTGGCATGGATTAGACACTCAATAAATAGTTCTGAATGGATGATCAGGTGGATGGATGGATGGATGGATGGATGGATGGATGAATAAATGAAGCTTTTCCTTTTCTGCTACAAAAAAAAAGATGAAGAGAAAAGTTGGGAAAAAATTGCAGTGGCTGAAGATAAAGAAAGCAAAGTTTTTCTTCCTTTGGTCATTATACCTTTCTTAAAATAGTCAAGGCCCCCCAAAAATAATTAAGTAAGCAGTTGGTTGGTTGGTTAGTTAATTTTATATCTTGCCGCCTGTAAAAACTTACTGCTGTGTGCCCATTGCATCTGTTTTATTATTTTCTATCATGGGCTTCTTTGCAAAAAAATTTGTTATAAAAGAATATTTCGCCAAGTTAATATTCAGTGGGCACAGTTGTTCAATCTCCAGTGTATATGTCACATTAATGTTATATATAAAGCATTTCTGTTCAGCTGGGATATTTTAACCAGTAAGATTAATATAGGACTGAAAAGCTAGAGGCCTAGGATTTGGTCTTGCTTGTATCTTTACCTATGTAGCTAACATTAGTACAGTGAACTTTTTATATTTAATTATATTTATGTACTTGTTTCATCTTTGAAATAGAATAATGACTTTTCTGACATCTTACATTATGTGAAGATATAATGAAATGACATATATGACAATACTCTATGCTACTCTACAAAATATAGGTGGTGAGAAATATGATATCCACATGATCCAGGAGTTAGAAGCCATTTAGCTAGTGCTATTTAAACTATTAATTATCCATTTTTTCCTGTTTCTCTCTTGTCAAACAAAATAAAGCATAATATAAGAAGATTAAGCAGAGTGTTATTTGGGGGTTCCTTTTAGTCTTATATTCTGACTTAAAATGAGTATTCGTTACATAATAACACTAAATTTCTGAAAGATTCCCACTAGTGTTTAATTCATCCTTCTGGTTCATGGGTTGTTGTAGTTTAGTGGTTGTTTCAGGCAGTGTTTTCTTTCCTCTTTTTTTTTATTCCAGTTATTTTTGTATTGGTCTAGATGTATAGCTTCTACTTCAGTATATCCACACTTTGTCTCAGGATAAAATGTTTAAAATCTACCCAGGAACTAGTCCTTGCTAAAAGCTGTATTTCCCATTACAGCTATCCAAAATGGGTTTAGTAATTGTATTATGTAAAGCTAAGCGGGTGTTTTGTTGCTAGAAATATTTTTTCTTGCTTTTTGGCTTTTAAGTTGATGTTCAGAACACCTACTTCCCTGTGCTCAGCCTGAAGAAAATACAGTTTTCTGTTCTCTTCCTAATGCTCAGCAAAAAAAGGCCAGTTCCAATTAAACAATCTAGGAAATTTGAATTGAATAGTCAATACTAGCATCTTTTAAAGCTAGACCACCTGCCTTTAGGCAAATTGTGGCTTTCTATTCTTGTGCAATACAAGTGACAGACATCTAACAATACAAAAAAAAATTTAAGAAATGGGGATGAAACATGATTCCTTTTAAAGGAGGGAAAAATCACTTACTTTGAGTATCTGCTTAGTTTCATTCCTGTATCTGAAACTTCAAAGAGAAAACTGGAGCAGCTTATCCACAATTTGACCTTCTATTATTTGTTTATTAATTGGCTCTTTTGTGTGTATGTGAGCGATTTTTATTTGGACCATTATTCCACTGTCTGGAATATGTGTTCTTAGTTTCCCACAAATTGATAAGTATAGCTATTGGGAAATCTATGTAAAAATTCTGTTTTCCAAAGGTTTGGCAGTTTTTCTTTAATTAGCCCTTGAGTTATCTTGAGTTTCACTAATTTGTGTTTAACTAGATGGGAAAAATTTTTGCAGCAGCAGGAACATTCTTCTGTTCCCAAATCAGAGAAAGCCATAACCCAAACACTCAGGTAAACCTCTTCCAGATACATGTAACGAACACCAATGTTCATAGCAGTATTATTCACAGTGGCCAGGACATGAAATAACCCAAGTGTCCTACAATAGATGATTAGATAAAGAAGATGTTGTACGTATATACAATGGAATATTCCTCAGCTATAAGAAGGGATGAAATACTGCCATTTGTGACTACATGGATGGACCTCAAGATAATCATGCTAAGCAAAATAAGCCACACAGAAAAAGTTGAAAATCACATCATATTACTTATATGTGGAATATAAACCTAAAAGCCATAATAAACAGGACAAACAGAGACTCGTGAATGTGGACAATAGACTAGTGGTTACTAGAGGGTAGTGGAGGAGCAGAGAGGTAGATAGAGTGAATAAGGGTCAAATATGTGGTGACAGAAAGAAATCTAACTATGGGCAGTGAACAAACAATACAATATATATATGCTTTACTGTTGAATTATACTCATAACTTACTGGATTTCATTAACCAATGTCACCATAATTTAAAAAAAAAAAGAGAGAGAAATTAAAACCAAATACATGCAATGAGACTTTTGCTTCAAAGCAGGCATGCACCTTAAAACATCATTTAAACATAGGAACAAAAGTTCCTATTAGAAGATAAAAAATCAATGGATGTGTTTTTGCTTGCTGCTCTGATACTGCTTTTATAGGTCAGGGGAGAAATGATGCTCTGAGATGATGAAAACAGATGCCAGAAAAAACTATGACCAAGTTGTGGTTAAAGAAACAGAGTGAGAAAATAATTTTAAAAAGGTTCCAGAAGGGCTTGTACAACCTGCACACAACCAGGGACAATACAACATCTAAGAGAAGAATTGATGATAAAAATGACACTCATATAGATTTAAGTATTTACAAAGAGCTATGGAGTTAAAAAGCTCTGAACCCTTTAAGATGAATACTTTTCTATAAGGAGGCAGTGAAGAATCTGGACTCTGATATCAGACAGACCTGCTGATATCGTATCTTGGGCAAGTTACTTGACTATTTTGTGTCCCAATTTTCTTATTTGTAAAATGAGATAATAATAATAATCCCTCTCTCATAGAATATTTTTGAGGATGAAATTAGATAATACTTATCAGATCCATACTTAAGCATTCAATATTATGTCTTAGTAAAT
Organism: Macroglossus sobrinus; assembly: GCA_004027375.1. Lineage (NCBI taxonomy): Eukaryota > Metazoa > Chordata > Mammalia > Chiroptera > Pteropodidae > Macroglossus > Macroglossus sobrinus. The sequence goes on from PVKZ01001003.1 coordinate 404,011, forward strand.
GATATCTATCATTGCTGTTGTTATTAACCAGTAGTGCCTTGTCAGAGACCCCCATCTGCCAAGTTCCAGAGCAGCAGGTCACAGACTGAGCATATGCAAATACTGTAGTCTGTTATAGTTTGGAAATTGCATTTTCCAAAGACTTTAAAGATAGTAGATTATACTTTCTAAAATGGCTGCAACAATATTTCTCATTCTACTAACTCTTTAATAATGTGAGCTTTGCCACTGCCTCCATTAAGAGGTGGGGTCTTTTTCCTCCTCTTGAATCTGAGTGGGCTTGTGACTGTTTCACCCGATAGTGTGGTGTAAATGGCATTGTGTGACTTCAGAGGCTAAGTCAGAATACAGCTTTCACCAGGTTGGCTGAAATGGTTATCCTGGGCACCCAGTGTGATTCCCCTGAGGCTGTCATGTTGTGAAGAAGCCAAGCCACATGGAAAAGCCACATGTAGGCACTCTGGTTATCAAACTTAATCTTTGAATCATTGCAGCCTAAACACCAGATATATGATTGAACACATCCTCAGATGATTCCAGCCGCCAGACATTGAATTTCTCCCAGCCTTACAGTCTTCTCAGCTGAGCTCATCATTATGAAGCAAAAAGAAGCCAGCCCCTCTGGGCCTCTACCAAATCCCCAACTAATAGAATCTTTGAGTATAATACAACGGTTGTTTTAAACTCCTAAATTTGGGGGATAATTTCTTATGCAGTAAAGATCACTGACATAGAAATTCTTCCTAGTTTGGCCAGTTCTCCATCTGTGGATTTCCCATCTTAATCAATTAACATTTACATGTGCCTCTTTATACAAGGCACCATGCTAGAACAGAAATAAGCCAACACAGTCAAACATAAATTATACATAAGGATAAAGCATGTTATAGGAATCATATGATAAGAGCTGCATAGCAGTGAGTAATTCAGATATGATTATAGTAACCATTCAAAAGAACAAGATTTTACGTGGATGAGGCAGTCTGGGAAGTCTTCATGGTAAATCAAGAAGTGGCTTTCACAGGGCCTTAAGGAATAGATGAGAATTTAATGAATAGAAAATGAAGACAAGAGAATTCCTGGAAAAATGTAAAAAAATAAGACTTTGGAAAAATGAGATTCATGCATTGTATCTGAAAGTTAATCTGGTAGAGCAGTATTTCTCTTATTTGTAAAATAATATTTACAAGGAGGAATACTTTTTGTTATGTTCCTAATTCTGAGAGAATTTAATGAGTACTTTATTTAGGTTGAATTAACTGCAAATATATCAGTGATATCTTAATTTACACAGGACTGATGAGCAAACTCTGCCTCCTGTAAAAACATAACTTTACTAGAACACCTGAAATTTTCCACAAATTTCAACAAATATGTCTTTTAATAGACAGTCTCAGAGTTACACATTGATAGCCTTTAGAACTGTTAAATCAAGTAAAGTTATAAAATGGTTCTTTGTCATTTTTAGAAAATATTTAAATAAAAACTCAGATTTTTATGATAAAACATAGAAAGGTTATGACTATAACTTAAATTTAGGATAACTAATATATAAATATTTACCAAACATTTTTTTTTATTTTTAAACAAAATGAATGGCTAACCCAGGCCTTTGCAATTTCCAGGCCCCTGTGACAACTTTAATTGTCATTGAGATGTATGAATTCTATATTAACTATAATTTAAAATTTTGAAATTTTAGATTTTCTATAATCTGTTTGAACACAATTAGTGGCTGGAGTGTATCACTTTTCAAGTAGCAAAATCTCTTGCTGAACAGCTCAACTTCCTACTCTTGCTTACATTGAGGTCACCTGATTGTCCTTTAAATTATTTCTTTTGATCTTAATTCAGCCTTTAGAATAGTGCAGAATCATAGGACTCCCTCTTCTACATGACGATCATTCATTTGCTAGGAGGCAGCACCCATGCGACCTTTGCACCTTCTTCATCCTGATTATCGTCTTCGAAATCATTTTCAGAATGTCTCTCGTAATGTTGCGGAGAACTAATTTAATATTCTAGCTGTTGGGAGAAATGATTTGATTTGCAGACAGTACATTCTTAGCTTGGTCTGAGTTTAACTAATGGGAAATGAGGGAATTTTTTTTAAAACTGAAAAAAGTGTTTTGTGACAATTATTTGGTGGTGTAAAAACATACATCAACTTGGATTCTGTGAGAACATCCCAAAATTTATTGGAAATCTTAATCCAAAAGAAACTTTGCAACTTTGAACTCATCTCATATTTTAAGCAGATTTTATTAGATTTTTTTTTTTTTTTTCTGAACCGAGTCACCTAGCTTCTCCCTGATTTAGAGCTTTCTCCTTCGAGGAATCTAGAGTCTATCTCCATTTGGTGTCTGTAATATAGTGTATGCCTGGCTCTGTCGCTTTTCAGGTCAAGATATGCCTGCAGTATTACCTTTGGCTATTCCAGTATTGTAACCACTGGCTACATTTGACCATTGAAATTTGAAGTCAAATCAATTAAAATTAAATTAAAAATCCAGTTCCTCAATTCTACTAGTCACATTTAAGTGCTCAACAGTCACATATGGCTAGTGACTATTGTGTTGGACAGAGCAGTACAGACCATTTCCTTCATTGCAGAAAATTCTATTGGACAGTGGTGCCCTTGAACTTCACTCACACCACCTAAATAAAGATATAGAATATGGGAGGATTTTTGAATACTTAAAATGAAAAATGGTATGATGAAATAGATATGAATATAGATTTTTAAAGCATTAATTATTTTGTTATTTTATATGGTATCTAGTTCAATGTTTTATAAGAGAAGCCTTGTTATTAAGAACTTAGGCTTTGGAAACAGACTGTCAATAATTTAGGTCTTGCCTTCACTATTTATTACCTTTGTGACCTTGGGCAACTTTTGAACCAAGGCCTTAGTTTCTTTAACTATAAAATATGTTTAGTGAATTTCTTAATGTGATTGTTAAGCTCAAATAATGCTTATAAATAATGCTTATAAAAGTACTTAACACAGTGTTTGATATGTATAAGCTGTAAACATAAACATAAGGCATCAATGCTATTATTATTTATAGAAATGTAACCTTAAGCCCCACTGTACTAATCACAGAATATGTGCATAAATATAATGTAACACTTTATTAAATAAATTGGACTTTGTAAGAAGCAAACAGAATGCAACCTCATCCTTTCCCCTTCTCATCCCTTTAAAAGCATTCTGCTGAATCATTCTTCCCTTCCCTTTAGTGAAATCAAGGTCAATGTCATAGCTTTTCATGTCATGTAAGTATCATTTCCAGGCAATTAAATGATCTAGTAGTTCAACATACAGACTTTAATCTCTCATCTCATTCACCCCATCTCGGTTCTGGCTAAAGCTCTGCTGGAAAAATAGGTTTGAGTGGTCTGTTTTTCTTTTCCCAGTTCTTGCATTTATTTATTAGGCTGCCCTCGGATTCTCTGAGATTGGGGAGAGGAGGGTGGATGAGAGGCTGAAAAGGTCTTCCCTAGTTCTCTTGGCTCTCCACTATCTCCACCATGGCAGATATGCCAATAATGGCTCATGATGAGATTTTATGAATTATTAGAAATACCCCCACCTAGGCTTGTCCATCTACAGGTCCCTGAGACAAGTGATGCTTTCTATAATCATTCATGTACAGTTTTCTCCTCACCCTCTGGCTTTCAGTGCTCTATGCTCCTCAGCTTCTCTCTCTGGGTGTTACGGCATTCTTCCAGGTGGGTTTCTTATTCAGGGTCCTTTTTATGGAATCTATATTTGCTCCTCGGAATATATACACTTTTGCCCCATCACTAGTGGCAGTACAATTCCATTATAGTCCTCTTTTCTCAGTCTGCTTTCAGGATCAAGATATCACGTTTAAATTTTTTACAGATGGGAGCCAGATACAACATCCTGTGTCACCTAATCTCCTGGAGACACAGGTGTAGCTCTCCAGGTGGGGCTCTGAAGCCCCTCTCATTTGGTTTGGTCAGTGGGGGTGTAGAGGCACTGCCTCCCTCACCATTGTGTGTGGTGGGGAATGCATAACTCCCTGACAGGTCTCTCTAAGGAAATCTTCACAGAGCTCATTCTTAAAGTAGAGGTGATGAGCCAGTCTCCACCTTTGCATGTGTCAGGGGCTCACACATCAAGTGTTATAGTGTCTTAGTCCTGAATTAACAATTTTCACTTAACTGGTTTTGGCCTAATTGTACTCAGCACTAGGATCTCTGCTAAAATTCTAAGACCATAGGAAAATTGATTAACATTATTATAATTGTTCCCTGGAGGCTGTAAGATTGATATTTAAGTAGACAAAGTGACAGTAGTCAGTTTTCAGGGATTCAGGAGTCATCACTTTGTGCTCAGGATATAGCTGTTGACTAGTACTTCACTGTATTTAGACAAGAACAAGAGCAAAGGGTATTTTTCAAGAGGGTCATAGAAGCTGCATTGTGATAAATGGAAGTCTACAGGGATTCTCAATGAACTGAAGACATTTTCATGCTTAGAGCTTTTTCTTGTGGCAACCTGTCTTTTGAAGAAGCTGTCTCTGAACTCTGCCTTTTCATTTTTAGGACTAGTCTGGATATTCATTCCTGTTTCAATGATCACTCTGGGTTGTGAAAGAAATGTTGATCCAGTGACAAAGAAAAACAACCTGTTTTATTCTTTGGCCGTAACATAGCTTCTGAATTTAGTAGGTCTGTTAGACTTTACTCTTTCCTTGTCTGTGCGAGAGATGCCATGCTCCACTGCCTCAAACTGTTTCCTTGTTTCCCAGAGATGCAGCCTGGAGTTTAGGTGATCCTCCAAATTAATGAGCATTCTGTTCACACATAAGATTGCCTGCTGATTCTTGATCTGCTTTCTTACTACTCTCTAACTAGCCAAAAAACACTTAGAATTAGGTGTTAAGACAGAACAATCTGCTTACAATTATTTGAAAATTATATAAAAAGAGATAATAATTTTTTAAATCGGGAAGCCTGTTGGAAATGATGATGAGGAGCATATTACTAATGAGAAATTAAGCTAAGAACATTCCTGTAAGCATATGAGAGCAGTTGTTGGTATTCACCCTCCCAAAATAAATAGCTTTCCTTGTACCTATGGATCTAGGTATTCTTTAACTATGAGTTGAGGGGCAGATGTCTAGATGATTGATTTTAGCGATGTTACTCCCTTGGTATATCACCCAAATCTGTTGACTTATGCCAAAATTCCACCAATAAAGTTTTCTTTGAGTCTTGTTAAAATCAAAAGTTCTCAGGATCTCAATTTCCTCATCTTTTAATGATCATATGAGAAGAGATGATTATAAAACTCATTTTAATTCTAAAGTATATGATTTTTTAAAAAGCACTCCTGGGAGTATTTCAAGCTGTAATTAGTTAAAAGCATTATTTAGTATATGTTTGTTATTGAATAAATTTACATATCAATGAAAATAAATTTTAGATCCTTTTTTAAAATCAGGCTTTATTATGGAGAGGGGAAAGATTTTTTAAATGCTCTAGTACTACATGGAACTTAGAGACTAAAAACAGGAAAAACAAGCTTTACCCAGTTCATAGTTTTCCTAGGACTATGCCTACTCATGGATTTTAGAGAAGTTTTATTCAAGAACCAGCTACATGAAAAAATGTACATGAGGAACATCACTGAATTTTTTTACTTATTGATGTGTTAATTGACTTTAAAATTTCTCTGTGGTCATCCTCAATACCTGGATCATAAATATTCAGTGGTATAATATAACCTGAATGAAAGAGAAGGGGATATATGAAGAGAAATAACATCTGTGAAGGGTTTAATATGTGTTAGGCACTATGCTACATGCTTTATGCAGACTTTTTAATTTAATAATTACAGCAACTCTGTCAGATAGATTCTGTTATAGACCTCCTTTTGATAAAGAGACAGGTTACTGCCAGAAATCATACAGTGAGAACCAGTATTATGGGGTTAGATGGTCTGACTCTAGAACCAGTAGTTTAACCTCTACTGTAAAAATAAAGAGTGTTCATTGGATGAATGTTATATGAATTGCATATAGTGATCTAATTAAAATAAAGTCATAAAATAATATTAAACAGGCATAAAATTAAAATAAAAGTCATTTCTCTTCAAGAAATTGCAGGCAATATTTATTCTAAAAATGATTTAGATAAATTTAGAATGACAGAGCTCTGTGTGGCTTCTGCACAACACTAAACTTTATAATTTGGAAGGCCCTTTTTGGAAATCAGCTCCCAGATGTGAACCTGGAGTGGCCCTGGTAAAATTGACCCGAGTCAAGTCATGGGATCTACTGCTCAAATATATCCAGATTTAGGCAGCTTTCTATGCTCTTCTTCCTTCACCTATAAATGCAGCCAGTCCTCGTGGGGGTGTGATGATTAGTAGAGTTGATGTATGTACTCGGCAGCCTATAAAAGCATCGTGAAACATGTAATTTCAATAGTAGAATAAATATAGATAGAGTAGGATAGAAAGTTTGCTTCAAGTGAAGAAATCATTACATCTCTGTTTCTTAGTACAATAACTCATCTATTTTGTTTATCTGTACACTTTAGAATTATCACATCTTTAGTCACATTAGATGCTCAATAAATATTTATAAATTTGCTAAAAGATTGAACAAAGGCCATGGGCAGTTTACTGTTGGAGAAAACTAAGACCTAAATCTTCTCTAGCAATTCAATAAACATACTTGACAGGTTATTTTGGATAAGACACTCTGTAAGGTACTAGATTACTCTATAGTAGTAGAGGTGGCTCCTGTGTCTTTAGACTTTACACAGAAGAACAAGTCCAGAAATTATCTTTTCTATAATTGGGATTCCTAGGTCTCAGTCTCAAAAAGTTACTTGGTTCTGGTTTGTGTTCAGCTATTAATCCATTCAGCTCTAGAAGCTGAAAGCAATATTATTCGAATGGATTTTCAGTTGTATATAGAGTCTGCTTGATTCTGGGGAAGAGCACACCTCAGGATTTTTTCTAGAGTTTTTAAATGCTGGTTATCCAAAAAACAGGTGTGATTTTCCAACCTCAGAAAATACTTCATATCTAAGTAAATAAAAAAGAAGAGAATAACTTTAGCTATTTGTATTATCCAAAGGATGGATTTTGAGGTAACCAAGAGCTAGAAGTATTCTTAAATCTTGATTTTGGAAAATCAATGACAATGTTTTATAAGTACAGACTGGTAGTCTAATATTGATAGTCACATTAAGTCAGAATATTTTAATATATACAGACTGAATAAACAATGATAGTAAACTTTCACTAATTTGGATAAAATGAATATAGTAACTAAATTAATAAAATTGATTAGCTTCTACTTATAATACAGTTACATTACTTTTATGTTAATTAGTATATGACATTTGAAAATAATTTGCTTTTAAAAATAGATTAACATTTACTTTGCAACTTTCCACTTTTTTGTTTAAAATGATAACATTTTTTCATAAGTATAAAAGATATATTTCAACTTAACTTTCAAATTATTTTGTCCATAAGACCATGCTTATTTTTTGTACTTAATACTCATCATGGGATTAAAAGTGCTTTATAAATCACCTCATTAACTCTTAAGAAAATAAAATTAGATTTTTATCAATATTTTGAGGTCCAGGGGGAACTGGTTCAACTAAGTTATGAATAATTATAAAGACTATTGCCAGGCTCAGTAATGCACTCCCAAAACCCTTTACTCCCTATGGCTGAACTTCAGAGCGGGGACATTTAAGGCCCATGAGATCTTGTGCCAGAGCCCTAGGATTTCCATCATTCAAAAAGACTTTCAAATTTTTAACTAAATAGAAATGAAACCATATGCAGCCTACTGGAATAGTAACTGGTTGTCATAATCTCTGCCAAATTTGTATGTCGTCACTTTCTGGGGCTTTCTTGACTAAAGATACTATTTATCTTTTTTTAAATCTATATTTATACAGAGTAATGTCAAGGCTTGGTAGCATGGACATTCAGAAGCAACTAATTGGTACTAGACTCTTGATCACCACCAGTGCATAGTGGATTTTTATGCAATCTGCCACCCAACCTAGGGTGTGAAAGATAAATTTGAGCTTTTTAAAATGAAAATAAGCCACATGTGTTTTCTAGAGAGAAAATTTAGGACCTACTTACTGGTATCTCAGAGATGAATTCAACTGTTTGCTGAGTATGTTGATCTCCACTGTGTTTCTTTGGCATTTGCCTCACGTTTCTTCTGATGTGTAAACCAAGCAGTAATAGCATAATATTTATCTCAGTCTTTTTATGCTTTTAGGAATGGACCTTTCCATTCATTTATTGTTTTTGAAGGTATGCAATTACAAGGTTTTGACAGTTGAGTAAAAGTAAATGTTACAGCAGAAATTATATGTTAGTAATTTTCCAAGAGCTATATATTTAATATTCTGGTATGTTTTCCATTCTCGGATGAGATTTGTGAGGATATTATATTATTTAAATTTTTTTCATTTAAGTATGTAAATTCTTTTTTTTCTAGGCTAAGTCAGGCATTGAATAGTAATTAAGAATGTGAACTACAGAGTTTTCCATTTGGGGTTGGGTCTTGATTTTACCACTTAGATGACTAGTCCACTCAGCTTTATTCTAAATTCGGTAGTGAATGTAGATTTGCTGAATTATTTAGAATCTGGTCATTGATAATAAAATGCTTATAAAGAGTAAATAAGAGTATATTGACTTGTTATGCAATACATTGGGTGGAAAAATGTATGAAAACTTCCAAAAGATAGAAAGTGTGATTTATAGGTGAACATTGTGGGTAGATAAAATATAAGAAGTAGATAAAATATAAGAAGGGACTTTGTGTGGGATGCTGAGTGAGTGAATTTTCAATTTAATATACAGGAAAATTACGAAAAAAGCATTCAAGAAGTTTGAAGTCTATGCTATCATGGAAAAAATGAAAAGCAAACATTCTGTTGCCCTCACAGAATAAAATTAAAAGAAAATTGCATTAATCAAGATCACAGGGAGTTTAAAAATAAATCTTTTTTATTTAAGCAGTGGATTTGTTAACAAAAGAGTAGAAATATATGTTTGGAAAAGGAAAATATTATAAAAAGTAAGGTTTTCGTGAAGTAAACTACTTGATAAACTAGAAAAATTAAATAACATTAATGGTTTTCTAAAAACTCATATAGCTCATTGAGTTATACTACATTTCAAATTTAATAACCTCTCCTTTCCACTCTTTTCTCAAGCCTAGTCTCCACCAAGTAAGTTAAATGATATAAAGCTGGTCTCTGAACCATTCAGACATTGTATGTTTTTGTTACGTATGCAAAATTTAAAATACAGGAGTATAAATTATAATTTAAAAAATAAAATTGTACTCTTTAAAGAAACATTATTAAAAATAATTCTGGTGTCAATCGTATTATAATTTTAAGTGCATCAAGAAACATACTATTTAAACATACTCCCAAGTGAATTCTTTTAAAATTTTAAATAATTTTAAGTGAATAAATTTATGGTTTATATATGTAAGATTTAGAGAAGTAAACTACTATATTTTTTTAAACATTAATTGGAGAATTAGAAATGCAAGTGCTGTATTTGGAAAACCTTTCAATTCTAGAAGTACCATGCCACCTTTGCATCTGTGGAACAACTCTGAATGGAAAGAGCCAAGTGGTTTCCTTCCAGACCTCAGGGGACTTTGGGGCTCCTCCTCATCTTTCTCTTCCTCTGGCTCTGCACAAACAAGCAGCCTTCACTAATTAGACTGCCTCTCAAGGAGGGAAAGGCTGAGCCTCCCAGATATCAATTACAAACCCTGGTTAAGACTGTGGCCTCTGCTGAACCCCATTAATTCTCCAGGCTGCTTAAACAACATCAATCAAAAAAAATCAAATTATGACTTTGAATCATAAATTGCCTTTAGCTGAGAAAGTATGAATATAGTTTTGTGATCATGGGATACTTGCTGTCATAGGATAGCATAGCATTACACATGCTATGTGTGATTAGATATATTAGATCTATTCAGTGTAAAATTGAGAGAGACAAGGTCAAAATCACTATATTTTTTTGATATTTTAAAAGCCTAGGGAATACTTGGCTATGTGTTGTTTGGGCATTTAAATAGATATTGACATATAATTACAGAGGAGTACCAATTAACTTTTACTACTAGGTAAGCAAAGTGGTAAGCTTATATTATCCTCTAAAATAATATACAAAAGACTATAAAACGAGCCATGTCCTGCTGGGTGAAAGGAAAGATTTTGAAACACCCTGAGAACCTCTACCAAGAATTTTGTAACTAGCAGACATCATATAGCAAGAACCTCCAATGAAGATAAATTTCAACACGTTATAGGATAGACTGTTGAAGTGATTGCATGCTGGTAAAAGTACAAGTGAAAATTTTCTATTCAAGTGCCCCTTCTGCTACCTTCGATGAAACTGCATCAGAGCAAAAGCTACGTACAATTTAGATATAAATACATATTTTGCATTGACGTGGCCTACCTTCAAACCCTGATGAGTAAATGACAATACTTACAATAAGTGACATTTTGGGAGAAAAAAAGTAGTTGGAGGAGTTTTTCTATTACAGAAAAAAAGACATACATAGTAAAAATAGATTGTGCATACAATAGATTGTGTTAATTTCTCAGTTTAAATGATACTTGGGTCTTCAAATTGCATTATAAAATGCAGTGAGCCATTTGTTTCAGAGATTCAGTGGATAAGTAATATTAAATAAACTGGGATATGGTAAAAAACAAGAAATTTTTTCCTTTGGCCCAATATTTAAAAATATTAGCTATGGAATGAGGAAGGTTTTATAAAGGACATTGGACTGTATTATTTTTGGTAATGGAGTTGGAACAAATGTTCAAAAAAATGTACCAGCTATTAGCCCTTCACCCAGTGTTCAAAGCACTTCACAATATGGTCCCAGCCTACTTCTCCAATTCTGTTTACCTTAACGTCCCCAGTACCCTGAATGTGTCCTATTTTGTAGCCAAGAGGAATTGATTTTTTTTCAAGAGGAGTTGTTGATTGTTGTACATACCCCACAATCCTCAGCAAGATGTATTTGCTAGCATACAGTCCACTGCCCATCTCTGCATGCCCAACCTGCTGTTTAAGATCCTGTTCAAGTGTCTGCCACATTTACACAAAGGCATTTTACACACCACACACTTTAACAATTCTTTGCCCTTTTATTATAGTTTGCCTTATATCAGACTTCTGAGTTTACAAAGCTTGTCGATTCTTTGAGGTCCATATCTAATGCTACCTTCTTACCAAGGTCTTTGTTGATTCCACTCTTGTGATTAATTCCTCCTTTTATTATAAACTCATAATATTTTGTATCCTTTTTCATAGCTCACATTTTAGTTTGAATTTTCCAGAATGAATAAGTTCAGTCCTCCTTTACCTGCTATAATTGTTTTACTATAGACAAGGGGAATAACATGCAACATCAAAGTTAGCAAACTTATAAAGGCTATGTCTCCTGAAGGCAAATAATACTATAGCTTGATGGAAAAGATAATAGATAGTGGGAGATAGCTTACTAGAGCTGAACTAATATTGTCATTTATTTTACAAAATTTAGCTTAAAGAGTAATAACCCAGAAGTGACATCTAACTTGGTACCTTGTATATGGAGGGAACTCAATCAATAGTTGATGTCCTATTTTTTAAATTTTTTTCTTTACTTTTCACTTTTTTCCAACATTCACTTATGCACGCGCACACACACACACACACACACACACACACACACAGTTTGGAAATGCTGCTTGAATTATATTACCAAGATTTGTTAAATATTTATTTAATCATTCAATAAACTTTCAAACAATTATTGGGCTTCATCTAGTGCCAGGCATTAGTCTACACATTAGGGAAATAGCAGTTAGAAGGGGATAGAATGGTGAGAAGGATACTATTTTATGCAGAATGATAAAGTGACATTTGAGTATAAACCCAAAGGAAGTAAGGGATTGAAGTGTATGAATATCTGGTAGAAGTTCTAGGAGTAGGAGAGAGCAAATACAAAGGCCTTACAGTGGGAGCAAGATTAGTGTCAGAGGAACAGCACAGAAACCAGGAGAGCCAGCATAGAATAAACCAGGGAAATGGTAAGAGATTAGGTTAGATAGGTAGCCGGGGATAAATGGTTATGTGGTGGTGGTAGGGCTGGTTCAGCAGGAAGGAGAATCAATAATTTAGTTTTGGACATCTAAGATTGAGATGCCTATTAAACATTGAAATTGAGATGTCAAAAGGGAAGTTAGCTTTATGGCGTTCAGGAGAAAGATTGTATTCTGAAGATATAGATTTGGGAGTTAGCATATAAACAGTATCTAAGAGATCAACCAAAGACTAATTACTGAATGGGGACAGAAAAAGGAAGAGGTCCTAGGGCCAAGTCTTTCAGTTCCCCACTGATGAGAAGACCTTGCTCATCTGAAATAGTACATTCTATTTCACTGATCCTTTGGCAGAGTTACAAGCTTTTGGTTCTGCACTGGAGTAAGGCTTATTACTGACTTAGGTTGCTGATGGGAGGCACTTTCTCCTGGGAGAGTGGAAACAAAGAATCTGAGGTAAAACTCAGCAGAAGGGACTGACTAGTAATGGGGAATTATGCTGGGTCTCTGTAAGGTTTGTGTGAAGACCAGCTTCAAGGGCTGGCAGCCCTTGGCGACTGAAGTGAAAATGAGTGCCCATTGGCCAAGAGAGAAAAAGGAGCCATATTCCCACTTGAATCCCTACATCTATAGGGATGTAGGGATGTATATATAAGAGTTAAATAAAGATTAAATGATATTGGAAACTAGGTTAAATAAATGATCTCTCCTACAGCAAGAAAACCATGAGCTAAGAACAGTTAAAATAAAATTTAAAACTAAAGGTCAGAGAGAATAAAAAAAAAACCCAAACAAGCTAAAGTGATTTAAAAAAAGAGAGAGAGAAAGTAAATAATGACTTCAAACCCAGGAGTTTAGCTAAGAAGCACCTGCTGAATTAAATAAGCGATAGTACAGGTTCCGAAGGTTGACTCAAGAGTCCCTTAAACTAAGGCCGAGAAGCCTGAAAAGCACTTATTCTCTGGCCTGGGTTCCACAGGCAGCTGTCCCCTGGGCAGCATAGGAACTTTAATGTTTTCTCCATGGCTATTCTCTTAAATTCCTGACATCTTTGGGGGTTCTGTAGCAGATAGTCTCCGCACTCTTCCACAGGAACATGTCTCTAGTAGCCTTTTCTCTGTTGTGACTCTATCCCCTGGCTGTAACTGATGGAGCAGAAGTGAGCACCTAACCCAAATTGGATCAATCAGAATCTGTTTCCTAAAAATCTGGACATGTGACTGAGACCCACTCAGTTAGGGACGGCTTCTTTAATAATATACCAGTAGTAATAAAAATAACAATAGCAATAATAAATAAAATTTATTAACATTTATAAGACATAAATCTTTAAATGTATTTTCTCAGTTAATTTCTTAGTAACCTTATGAGGTAAGTGCTGTTATTGACCTATCCAATGTCACTTAGCCACTAACCAGTAGAATTAAGATTTAGAGTCATCTCTGACTCTGGAGCCCATGCTTTCAGCCTCCATTCCAGGTGGACTCTTTTGAACAAAGGAAATAGAAACGGGGAACTGTGGGATCACCATCTTTTGCCCACATGAATAGAAAACAAAGAATGAATTGACAGTAAAGAGCATCTAGGAACCAAGATGAAAGAGGGAGATTCTTGAGCTTCTCTTTTGAGTCTGGGTTCTGTTCTTCTACCACGTATCATGAGCCCTCCATCCCTTGCTTCCCCATAATAAATGTTCCCCCTTTAGTGTTAAACTAATTCAGCTGAATTTCTAGAACCTCCAACCAAGAATCCTAATACTGGTATTAGGTATCAGGATGAACCACAGACTTTTCGAACTAGAAAGTACACAGCTTCCTCCTTTTCAGAGAAGAATCCATAAAATGAGGTTGAGAGAGGTTAACAGGCTTTTATGGAGGCAGAAGAGAAATAGTGGCCAAGAACATATACTCCCTATTGCTGCAATGTCCGCATTAGGCCAGAGAGCCTAGATCTTTGGAACTTTGGGGACTAGATATTTTTTGCCTATTTTACTTAAGAGGAAATAAAGATATTTGAGGGGCTCGATATCCTCTTTATTCCTGAAAGAAAAAAAAAAAGCACTTCTATATTACCAAAATTGAACAGTATATTTCATAGAGTCTTAGACCCAGGGAGCTTTCCAGTCTTTTCAGGGTGTGGCCTGTCCAACCCTTTCACTGACACATTGCTTCTTGAATGCCATTCCTTCTAAGAGGCTGACTGGCTTCTGCTGCAATATTTGGAGTGACAGGGAATACTATTTCATGAAGCAGCACATTTCATTTATGTGTGTTTCTGCCTGTATTCTCTTTTCTTATATATACATAGAATTGGGATCACAGCATCTAAGTATATATTTCATAGTCTGCCTTTTTTTTTGCAATTGACATACCACACATTTTTTATATTAATACAAAGTCCTCATTATGGTAATTGTAAATGGCTTCACATACTCTATAGTTTCCTTAATCGAAAAATATATAACCATGCCTTAATTCTTTACTTTTATAAGTGAAATTCAATCCTATTTTGGTTTGGGACACTTTGATTATTAGACCATAAATAGTTCAAGATTTAATTTTTACTCCTTGATTCTAATTGCATCATCTGGAACAGCATTGACTAAATCTAATCCCTCTTCTACGAGACAGTTCTTTTTAGTGTTTTTTAAAAAGCTATCTTGTTCCCTCTTAAAATGTGTCTTTTCCAAGTTAAACATCCTTAGCTCTTTCCATCATTCCTCACAAGTTGCAGTTTCTAGACCCTTCACAAGATTATTTGTTCTCCTTTGGATAACCTCCAATTTGTCAATAATTTCTTTGTCAAGTATGGTGCCAGAATTAATTACAGTAATAACAATAACCATAATAATAATCACCATTTATTAAGTGGGCATGATATTCCAGGAAGTGGGCTAGAGGCTTACCTCATTTAATCCTCACAAACCCTCTAATGTATGTATTATTTTTCTTATTTTTTTTTAGATAAGGAAACCAGTTTTAATATATTAACTAACTTGTTCAAGATCACACATATAGAAAGTGACAAAGCTGGGATTGAGATATGTTCTGTGTCTTGCACCACTTTAAAATGCTCCAAAATTTTCTGGCCATACAAAATCTAAAGCCTGGATATTGACCTTTTGTGAGAATGCTTTACGACTGCATTCTCTTATTCTGTGATTCTATATTCATGGAAACTATGACAGAGCTCAGTTCTTCCAGGAGGCTTAAAAATGCCAATTCATTCATTTGTCAAATATGTATCGAATGCTTACTTCCTGCAGGAATTATTTTGAAAGGTGATCTTACAGAGATAAGCAAGGTAGAGAAAGATCCTTTTTTTGTGCAGCTGACATTCGGTTGGAGACATAATGTCCTCCACATATAATTCATAATGTAGAATTAAACATTCTACAAGTAAACAAATAAATAAACATGGTAATTTCAGGTAGCGATAAGTTTTATAAGGAAAAAAAGACAAAGTAATGTGCTAGAGAATGACTAAGTTGGGGACTAGAGCAGAGAAATATAAAATTTGGTGATCAGGGGGGGCTCCTTGGAGGAGGTGAATTCTGGTCTTAGACCTGAATGATAAGGAGTCGGCCACATGAAACTCTGAGGAAGACTATTCAAGGCCCAAAGAACAGCAAGGGCCAAGGTCTTGGGATCAGAATAAGGCTAGTGAGGTCAAGAAATAGAAAGATCCATGTAGCTGAAAACAGAGTGAGTGATGAAAGAGTAGAGGAGAACTTCAGAGATACAGGCAGGAATAGAACGTATAAGACTCTGGAGTTCATACAAAGAATTTTGGATTTTTTCCAAGTGTATTGGGAAATCTATGCTGGGTTTTATGCAAAAAAGCAGACTGATCTAATTAATCTTTTTTAAAAAATGACATCACTACTATATAGAGAATGAACTATAAGGGGCAAGAATGAAAGCAAGGGGATGAATCAGAAGGCAAGCTACGACAATGGCCCAGTAAGAAATGATGATAGTTCAGATCAGGTGGTAGCTGATCCAATTTTGACTCAGATCAGTGGAGAGAAATGAATGAGTTCATAAGAAATGGTGGAAGAGTAGACAAAATTTCCTGGCAAATTGAGTGGAGTGTGGTAAGAGATAAAGAAATATTGATTTAACTGTTAGATTTGGGAGTTAGTGAGAGTGCTGCACATACTATGTGCTATGTATAGTATATACAATTATAAAGAGATATACTGTATGAAGACCTCTGTATAATTCATACAGGTCATGTACATGTATTAACAACTTATTTCTCACAAGAGTCCTATGATGTAGCTAGTATTTTCCCCAAGCTATTTCTGACAAAGAAACAAAGATTTAGAGAGGCTAAATAACTTGCCTTAGGTCATGTAGGTAGTAAATCAGGAAGCCCAGATTTGGACCCAGGTGTGCATGATGTCAAAAGTGGTTGCAATTTCTCCTATGCTACAGCGCCACCCCTGGAGCTCTGGTTAAGATTGCAGCTGCCCATAAGGTGAGGGGTAATTGAAGAATCTCACAGTCAAACATTTATGGAGTCACATGTGAGGACATGTTCTATTATCAAGAGTCTCAATGTTGCTGAGCCTTCCTATGGTTCCTTGAGGGGCCATACTTCATTTTTGGAACCTTCTATCTAAGGGATGTAGGCACATTGGGTGGAGTTAGAAGTAGATGAAATGATTAATCAGATGGGGAAAATGACTTCTGAGAAATGATGAAAAGATTGCAGCTTAGCTCAGTGATGACTAAAAAGGACATCAGCCTACAAATATTTCAGGGGTGGAAACAGCAGGAAAAGGGGATTTTTAATTTTTTTCAGAAAGTAGAGGAACTGCATGAAGAGACAGGCAAAAAATAGAGTTTCTGAATCTGCTCTTAAGTCTATGACGTTGGTGGTTTATCATAACTTCACGTCTAAATATTTTCATCTCAAAGGAATGACTCATGATTAAATTAAAAACAGGTATTATCCCTACTGAAAAGGCATCAAAATCCACATAAAATGTTTTCTTATCCTTGCATTCATTTATTTGATAAATATTTATTAGCCAAAATATGGATATCCATTTTTCTTTTTCTTTTTTTCTTTCTTTTTGCTGGTCTGTATTTTTTTCTCAAGAGCATGGAATTTTTAAATGCTACAGATTAAGAAAATTCTTTTAATATGGCATTTTGGGTCAATTAAACTTTTTTTCTAATTGCAGTTGACATACAATACATTAGTTGCAGATGTACAACATAGTGATTAGACAATTATATAATTTACAAAGTGATCACCCTGATAAGATGTCTATTTTGAATATTTTTATTTTATAATGAAACCTTTTTTTAATAGGATAACTATCACCATAACAGTTTCTTCACAATAATTGTCTATCTGTAATCAGAATTACTCATACACTGAAACATATTAGCTATTGTACTGTTCTGGAGTTTTAAAGGAGTCTGCAGAGAAAGGATAATGCTGGTACCGTGAATCCCTATTGCCTGAATAATACTATTTTCTAAAGAATGGGGAGGCTTAAATTTCAAACACAGGCTAGCAATTTCCTTGCATTTACCACAATGTATGTTTGTCTGCACATTTGTTAGTGAAATGAGAGAACACGGCTGCCTGCTAACACAGGGACAACTGTTCAATACATTGGGTGCATTATCTTCCCACATACAGTATGAAAATTATATCTATCAGGCTGCAAAGTCAGAGAGCCTCAGTTTATCAGCCACATCCAGGCTGCTTGCAAAACAGCTAAAGCTGCTGAGGGAAACGCTTCTTGGAAAGCGTACACCTGTCCTTTTCAGACATGTCTGAAGTATCATATTATTTTTCTGATGTTTTTGGCCCTCCACCCTTGCTTCTCCAGCATGGTTGGGAGGCCATTCTTCAGCCTGAAGGTTAAAGAGAAATCCAAGTGAATGTGTTGTCCTAATGGGCTTTGAATGAACTCCTAAATTGACACTTTTCCCCTCAATGTTGCTTATAAAACTTACACCTGCAAAAATGGGACTGAGTCCAGTGAGGAAGGACATAATATTTTGCCTGAATATGTTAAAAATGAATAGGGTGTTGTCCATATTCCTGTAGGCTCTGGGAAGTCTAGTGCGCATAAATGAGCATTGTTTCCTGTGTACCGTCTTTGAGCTGAAACTGAGTCACACACTCATGGAAAGAATGGTACTATCTTCTTTTGTCTCATTCTATATGCTTTTGTGGTTACTGAATTTGTCTTAATGGGAGTCTTGATTGTTTTCCTTTCTGAGGCAAGTTATTAGAATTTATTTTTAATATGGAATAGAATTCATTTACTATATTGTCCTTGATTCATAAATTGATGCAGTATATACAATTATGTGAATTTTCTATGGAGAGGGGGGAAACCTTTTAGGTTCATATAGTCATCTGGAAGCATAGGTTGTTTCCCAAGTGTTTCAACTATTTTGCTTTAAAAACAGTAATAAGTATAATGTGTTGAGGGTCTACTCTGTATCAGTTACTGTGTTATATGTCTTTTATAATTTTTTGCTATCCATACAACATGTATAAAATGCAGTTATCAATAGCTCTTTTTTATAGCAAAGGTGAAAACAAGGGTCAGAGACTAAGTAAGTTGCTAGAAGTCGCAAAGCTGGTCAGTGAAAGAACTTAGATTCATCTCATTTCTGTCTAACTTCACAGTCTGGTCTCCCTCCATTATGACACACTGCCTCTTTGAAAAAGTCATTTGATAACAGATTTGCCTCATTTCTTATTAGAAAGAAGAAGATCATAAAATAAAAAATTAAGAATTCCTCCTAATTTTTATAAGAAAATTATTTGTAGATTAGAAAGCGTTTCTAGCCTTTTCTGGATGTGCAAAGAGGCCTGGGTACACATGGGTACCAGAATAGCTCCATGATTCAGGGACCTGGTTCTAGTTTTGGATCATCCAGCTCTGCGTGGTCTTGACCTTGAAACTCTAAGGTCTCAAATATCTGTAAGTAATCTGTGGCATACACATATGAATTTTTGCCTCATTTCTGTGTTCTTGGACAGATGGAGGAATAGGATATGGGTCAGATTCTCAGATAGGTTTGTGTGAGAATTTTCAGATTGCTAGAAGAAGAGGAAAAGATACCAGAGCAGTATATTTAATGAGAAAAAAAAAGAATTTATCAAAAGGAAACATTTGAAAATTGTCAGCAAAGCCTGTGATATCTAAAACTACTGCTGAACTACTACCTGCAAGTATAAACCTTTATTTCGGAAAATTTTTCAGAACTGCTAGCATGTTTGATCGAAAATCAGAGTGGCACAGGTGCGGTTATTAAGGGCAGTTTCAGACACTCTTTTCTTGTTATTGATACCTGGAGTAGGGCACGCTTCTGGGAGTTTACCACCTAAGTTCTAGATTTTTACCGCCTATTATTTTGGTCTTTCTTTTGCTTCATTAGCTCTGTTTCCATGTTCACTCAAACCCATGTGGTGCCACTGAGTGTGGGGCTAATGCCTGCTTGTCTAATTATTGAAGAGTAGCATCTCCAGTCCGATTGTATCACTCAGTTCTGATTTCGATTAGTTTGTTATGCACATTGATTTAGATTCTAGATATTTTTCTTAATTAATTAAAGAATATCACCCTCCCTAATAAAAAAAATTACATTTGACAGTCAAGACAAATTTTTCACAGGTTGTTCATGGCCATGTAATAATCTGTGCCTTATGTGTGGATTACTAGTAATCTCGTTTACTCACTTCTACCTTCCCTGTATTCTTTCAGGTGCAAAGTAGAGAAAACTTCCCATTACCTGTTTTTCTATTTTTACAACTTGGCATTTACTTCCTCTAGCTACCATATCTGATTGAGGAGCGGACACCAGGCTGGCACAGCAAGCTGATGCAACGGGCAGAGTCCCTACTCACCAGGAAACACACGAATTCCTTTCCATAACTGTCAGACAGAGGGAAGGGCAGGGTCATGCTCAGCCAGTGCTAGCGCATTCCTACCCAGCTGGCCACACCTTCCTTACAGATGACAAGGCCTAGTCTCTTCCTCACTTGCCACATCCACATTTCCTTCAAAGGTACTTCTGAAGAGAGATATCTGAGTCACCTTCATCAGCTACTCCAGTCTTCGCTAATTTTTCACTTCTCTGGTTTATCTGGCATGTTTTGCCAGATTCCACTCTCAATAAACACCTACGTGATCACTTTGAAGGTTGTGTCAGTTATAACACATTTAATTACCAATATCAGAAAACACAATTCAAATGAGCTTAAGCCATAAAAAAGATTTACTGGTTCACATCACTGGAGGCCCAGAAATACGTAGCTGTCAAGATTGGTTTGACCTAGGGGCATAATGGCTTTACCAAAGACCCGAGTTCTTTCCTTTTTCTAATATTCCATGGTATCAGCTTCATGCTAAGGCTGCTGTGCTATTGTGGTCCCAACATGACTGCCAGCAACTCCAAGGTCTACATATTCCACTTCCTGAAAAATAAATTACTGCTTACTCCAAAGCCCCAGCAAACCCTCCCTGAAGTCTTGCTGACCCACGTATATATCTGGGGCCAGGTGGTAGGAATAGTCTGATTTTCTTAGGCCCTCAGAAGATGCCCTTTTCTTGCAGTCATAGTTGGAGTCAGCAGCTCCAAAGCTCATGGAATCCCCCCATGACAAAAATATGGGTAAGTGAAGGAGTCTGGATATTGTAGAGGTGAGCTTAAGGTCTATTTCATTAGAGAAGAGCAATCATGTTCCTACACCTCCCTGCAAATTTAAAACTCCCATATCCAGGATGAATTTCAACCCTGTCTAGATATGTAAGATCTGTCTGTATATTAAGTTTGGGTCTGCTTGATAGTGATTTGATTCCTGTGGCCGAATACTTATTCTTATGTTGATATCTGCTTCCTGGTGAATCTCATGTCTCCAGTGTGTATCTCAATCTCCTACACTTCTCCGTAATAGGACTCTGATTACCTGAACCTCTTAGATGTCCTAGGAACAGCGTTTAAAATACAAGATTCAGTTCTTGATTTAAAATTCACTGTTTTCTGGGAATGGTTAGAGATTATGAATGCATTCTAAATCACAGGGGGCTGACAGAGGTGGGCTGGAGCTAGCTCAGACTGGCTCATAAGAGCTGATTAAATTTTCAAGAACTCTGAGATCATTGCTAAGCATAGTCATTATTAAAAATTAAATTATATATCCATATGTATGCTATGTACACATTGTCTTACACTATACATTGGCGTGCTCTAACTCTCTCTAACTCTACATTTAGTGACACTGCAATGATAGCTTGAAATTGACCAATATGGGATTACTTATATTGTAGAAATTGGCAAATGCTATAAATCAGGGCTATTTTAGTTATTAACCATTTACCAACACACTACTGGCTGCTTTTTCAAAAGTAAAGAATGATAACAGTATTTATATTATTAGCTTGGAATGAGGTTATAGTAATGTAATTCATATAAAGAATCAAGCTCACAGTAAACCAGTTGATGAATCTTGACTACGACTACCTCCTTCCCTACTTCGTTCATAAGAGTATATTTAACACCATATGACTTTTAAGTACTAACTCAGGATGATCGTTAGGTATATGAAGTAATATCACACTGTGAGGTTGATATAGTTATAGGAAGACATAAAACCCTGTGGGGTATGGAACAGAATGATCCTATCACTGGCTCTTGTGTGACAACTGGGCCCCACTCTCCAGCCCACAGATTCTGGTGCTGGTACCACATTAACTCCCTCAGGAGTTTCTACTAAGTCTTCATTTGCTTCCTCACCTATTTTCCTCTCTTTTCCTCTTCAGTTTTTCACTTCCTACACTTGCGAGGTGGCCTGTGCCTTGGTCTTCAAGAGCTATTGAGGTAGTACCCTGGTGCAACTCTTGTCTATCATCTTACCTTTCTGAGAGTAGTCTGTTACTGATTCAATTGCTGCTTTACATTATGTCGCCATGGTTAATCTCTGTCGCCATGGTTGATCTCCAAACCATGTGGGCTTTTCATCTCTCCAATTTCCTTTTCCCTGCTTTGATTTTCTCATTTCTTTTTGGTCCCCTATTGACACTCCTTGGTTTGGGCACAAAACAGAAATCATTTTGAGAAGCTAATAGCCATTATCCTTCTGTTGATTCATTTGAAAACTATTTATCAGCCCCCTACTGTATGCAGAGCACATGTGCTTGATACACATCCATATAGAAAAAGTATTTTGTACAAAGTTCTAGAAAAAAGTTACAAATAAAGAATAGAAGCTGTAGAAAAAAGAAGAAATAGGTCACTTCTCCCAAAGAAGTGAGAAGGGGAAGGCACACAAGGTCAATCCCCTTATATGTGATTTTGGCAATTTTCTGGATGCTTGGCAATGTTAATAACTAGACTTTTTGTTCATATATTGCCTTCTGTGTTCTTAATCATTTCTTGAATGTCTACTCTAACTGAGTTGTATTGTAATTTCATTAAGATCAGAGCTATTTCTATTGTTCAAACACCATCTCACTCTTAAAGATGTCTTATGGATAAAAAGTTTGCAACAAATCTTTGTTACATGAAAGAATGAATAATTAATCCACATATTCTAACTTGATGCAAAGATTACATAGCCTCTATTAAGGAAAAACAAATTATGTGTTTAAAGAGCCATAGAAATTATGACCTTAAGAGTTACTTGCTTTTACTGTATACTTGGAACTATTTTTTTTTTTAAAGTTACTTGCTGTAATGATCTCTAAATCTGGCTATATATTAGAATCAAATAGGGGTGGATTAGAACAGGGTAACTTGAGAATGCAGTCTCCTGACCTCTACCTCAAACCAATTAAATGAGATTCTGTGTGTTTCGTGTAGTATCTGCTGGGCTGCCAGGTTTGGGACCTAAAAATGAAGTTTGACTTCATCTGGAGTCTGAAAACCCCTGTTCTTCTTCCATAAGATTGTAATAAAAACACTCTTGTGAACATTGGGTTTGCAGTCTGGATGTCCCTAACTTAAGCAACTAGTCCCCAATCATCCAGCAAGCCCAACATTTTCTACCAAAAGATGCATAAAATTCCAAGATCATTCTTTTAAATTTAAAGGAATAAACCATGCCTCTACCCAAGAAGGCAGAAACCTCTTCAATTCTGTTTATTTTGATAAAATTTATCTTTTCCAGTATACCCACCTTATAGAGTTGCTATAGTGATAAGGCAAATATCTAAAATTCATGGCAATATCACTTCTGGTCCTAAGATTACATAATAAAATAACTTTGTCATATAATTCTCTCAAAAAATACCTTAAAATAACAAGAAAAATAATAAAGAGGAGCAGAAACTCTGTCTTTAATGAAAGTGAGTGACAGCTATGACATTGAACTACAATATATAAAAACATAAACTGGATGGAAGAGTGATAACATAGTACCTAATTCACTTTAAACCTCTGCATTCAGGTAAGTATGCTCCATTCACAGTTCTTCTCTATGGTATAATTCTATATTTTATTTGTATCAGTGAAGCTGAAGGACCCATTCAAATGTGTTTTGCCCCCGCAAAACAAGTATGAGTCTGTTCAGATATAATTCTCTTGCTTATATAATTACATAATGGCAACCAACCTTCAGGATCGCTAAGAAAAAATATTAAGGTTAATCTCAAAAAACAAAGACCCCACAGTCTCAAAATACAAAAGAAAATACAAAAGATAATTAGTCTGTAAAAAGAGTAATTTACAGAGTTATAACCCATTCTTTCGTTTACCTCTTCCTATGGCAATGGAGGGCTTCCTATCCTCAAATACAGCATCCACAGACCTTCAAATAACACATATTTATCTTTTGGTTTAAGTAAAACAGGATTCAAGGGAAGCATGGCTTTGAAAACCCTATGATGCTGTTTGACTTTTTCCTTATTGGTACCATTGGGCATTACTTTGAGCCCAGATATGCCTTTCTATAGGACTTCTCACCGAATCCATATCTCAGTGGCAGAAGTGCCAAGTTGGCTTAGTCTATAGGACATTTGAGAATTTTCTTTACTAAAAAAGTTCCACTGGTCTTTCCCAGGACAGGATGTTCTTACTCCTACATAACGCATATTGATACAGGAAGATGAATGACAAGTGGTTTCACATTTCGCCCTTCAACTCAGTACTTTCCATTAAAAAGATAAAGCAGACGATGAGATACTCAGAACAGGGAGAGCCACAGAGTCAACTCTTCTTTCCCTCTGTTTCTATATTAACAGTAATAAAACAAGTTGAGGAATAGTTTTCTCTTGCAATGTTCCCTCCTGCCCCATAAACATTTAAGTGGAATCCTTTCTGATCTGTATTAAGCCTCTCCAATCATCCTTAGAGGGAATTCCACATGGGAACATCTGCAAAATATTTGATAACGAATTGTGGTTTGCTGTGGTTTGCACATCCAAGAAAGAAAATTTCGCCTTTGCATTCTGGGAGTTGACTGGCCTAATTATTCTATTCAGACTTTTCATCATGAGAAAACAATTTATTCTTCTCTCAACCTCACTTACAGTTAATGGAACAAATGAGAAAAGAGATTGTGAGAAAGAAGCTGAATTAATTGCACTAAGGATATAAGCTACGGCTAACACTTTGGACTAATTAAGGGATAAGGCTTATTTTAAAGAGTGAAAATTCTGATTAAGGACCATTTTAAAAGAAGTGTAACCTTCCTTTTAAACCTGAATAATTACCACCTTTAGTTGTTGGAAAACAGGCAGAGAGGTCATGGTGGGCCTGCTCCGAGGAACCGGAAAGGCTGTTACTGAATTTGCATGTTGCTTGCAGAAGCTGTTGTTGAAGTGCTTGTACAACGTTGCATGTTTAAAAAGATAAAGCTTCTCTTTCCAAAAACAATAATATCAACATGGGCTCTCCTTGCAGCACCTAGATAACGACTTCCTCATTCCACTCATTTATTCGACAAATATTTTTTTGAGAACTTTCTGTATGTCAGGCACTGTTCTTGGCCATGGATATTCAATGCTGAATAATAAAGAAAAAAAACCATGTCTCATGAATCTTTGAAGAAATAGGCAATAAACAGGTAAATAATTATAATTTACAGTATGTCAAATGTGTCCAGTGAGTGGGAGAAGAGAGAGAAATTGAATGAGAGGATAAAAGGGATGATGGGAAGGGTAGAGAGGCGTTAGTGTTGCAGTTTTAAATAGGGTGGTCCACGTAGGCCTCTTTGAGAAGGCAAAATCTGAGCAAAGACCTGAAGATAATCAAGAAAAGAAAACCATGTATAACTCTGGGAGATGGCTATTTGAAGCAGAAGAAAGAGCCAGTGCAAAGGTCCTGCGGCATGAACACATTGGGCAAGTAACAAAAGCAACAAGAAAACTAGTGTGGATTTAGTAATAGAGAGAGTAGTAGGAGATTTGATATTAAAGGAAATGGATGGGTTTGCGGATGGGAGTCCAGTCCAGATTGCATAGGGCCTGCTAGGTGATTATAAGTCTACTGGTATCTTCAACCATGGAGGTATATATGGTAATAAGTGAACCTTGTGAATTTTTGTAAGTTAAAAATTAGATTTGGTTAAACACTCTAGCCATTAGGGAATCTTAAGCATGCTGAAAAAGTAAGTCCTCAAAAAATAACTACCTAAATCATGGGCCATGAGAGTTGTCCTGCCTGTCTGAAATTGCAAATTTCACTCCCAGTCAAAATTACTGGTCAAAAGTAACATAAATTAACTGAAAATGTAATTGTCTTCTGAGAGAAATGCATTATTTAATTATGAAAATATTTAGGATTAGTATAAAAACATTTAAAATAATCACAATACTAATTTTGTTAGGGTAGGAATTTGTGTACAATTAGTATTTTATATATCTGAGGAAATCTGGTATCTTAAAATGATGATCTTTTAATTTTAGTTTCAAATATGTAATTGAATAGTTGATTTTAGTGAATATTAGTAAGATTCTATATAGTACTACAGTATTAAAAGAACTCAAGTTTCATCATATTCATAAAGTTAATTTGATATATCTGAATTTCGTTAAGAACTTGGAAGCCTTTGTCAATCAGACATTTTTAACTGAAAAGAAAATAGAATATATTAAATCTATAAGTAATGTTTACAATAATTGAAAGTGTTTAGGTTCCCAAGTTTATAAGTGGGAACCAACCAATATTATTCAAATCTTCCCTTTAACAAATGATTATAAATATTTGCTAGATTTTTATAAAGAATAATAAAATGAACATAAAAGCTTAAGGAAGAATATTATTATTTCAGCATCTGTCATGTTAATAAAAGGATCTTAAGAAATTATCTTTAAAATCTATCCTGCACTTAAAAATACTTTTAACTGTACAGGAATGCTCACCTTTATCAGCAATAGTTCACTACCTGGTTTCTAGAGATTCATTTCTCTCCTCCTTTCTTCCACTGCTGATTTTTCCACTCACACCTTCATTTGCACTGTGTATTTTAATGACATGACTATTTAGAAAAAAAATTCTTGTGGGATTCTGACAAAATACTGGGCCATACCGGGGAGGGGGTGTGCAGCAGTATGCACACTCTTTTTTCCTCCCACTTGGTGGCTTTCCTTTGGTAATAATTGTTCTGGAATACTGGAATGTAGCCCGGACAGAATTAATTTTCAAGATTACAAGTTATGCACATCTCTTCCGGAACAATTACTTTTCCATTATATACCCTATTTCCTAAAATGTATCATTTTATAGCAAGAAATGTACCTTGTGTAATAAAGAACAGTGTGCTCCAAATTGTGTCAGCTTGTGACTAATGAGATTCAATTAAAGGATAATATTTATTCACCTAAATTAATTGAATAACTATGTTGTTGCATTGGAAAGAGTTCTTAAATAGTCTTGAAAATTACATTACAATCTTCATTTTTGGTGCATTTTAAAGTAAAGCCACTACTTGTAATAAATTACCTTTCTGTATTCTTCTAGCTCCATAGCTATGTTTGGGTCAAATTTCAGAGTTTTTTTGGGTACCTGACTTTAGAATGGGAATAGGTCCCTAGTGTTTTTTGTTTGTTTATATATACACACACATATTATTTCCAAATACAATTTTAAAAATGAGCTTAAATAATACTCAAAGATTTATAAATTTAACTGTAATTTTCATCCTCCTTATACAGTTCATCAATTCATGATTTTTGACGTGTTATTGGTATTATGGCTTTTTGTTTTAGCATGTCCTAACAAAAGTACATGATTTTGTTAATATTTGTGAAGGAAGTGGTGGAAGTGACAGCAAAGAGAGAAAAAGCTACCTTAATGCATACCAGTGAAATAAAACTCAGAGGAGCTATGTGTACAGGAACCATCAAATACTGTCGAGAACTTGTAAAAGACTTTTTTAGAAAATAAAAATGTTCGATAAAACCAAATACTTTTTATAATTGTAGACAAAAAACGTTGGCCTTTCATAAGTTGTGATCTTGGCTTTTTCAGAAGAAATTCCTGGCACCATTAACAATTTCACTTGAGGAAAAGAATTTCTTGATCAGCGGCACTTCTAACTCTGTCCTTGCCCCCAGCTTCCCTCTCTCCCGGCCCCCCATGAGTTGTTCTCTTTTTCATACTTCTATAGAAACTTGTGCCTATCTTTGTTATGATACTTTTAAAATGACTTATTTTTATTTGTTTGTTTACTTATTTACTTATTTATTTATATTTTATACTTATTAGGGGTAGATATTTTCCATAAAAATAAGATTGAAAATTGGACATATGACAGATTACAATATTATGGTGGATATAAAATAAAAGTAGTAAACTATAATGAGGTTAAGATCACATAAAAGAAAGGCAGTATTTTTGCTAATGATAAATAATCTTACTGTTAAACACACACAATATGTGCACACATACATATACATACATATAAAAGATCCATTCATTATCAAATATTTTGCACCTGAAACAATCTCAGTTTGTTACTGAATTCTTATTTAAATCATTTAATAAATGATAAAGATTTTTTGCAGATTGGCCTCAATATAAGGAGAATCATGAATTTCAGTTATCATTTTGTTCTGATGCAGAGCTTCTTCCTTCATACCTTCTTGAAAACAGAAGAGAAAATTAAGAAAATAAACTTTTTCAAAGTGCACTCAATTGAAGGTGCAAATTTGGGGGAAAATGTAAGAAGTGAGGAAATAGGGGCAGCAAAAAGCTTTCCCAGAGAAGAGTGGCCTGTGTAAAAGACTGAAAGTAACAGAGGGAGATCAAAGTGTTGGAAACTGCAAGTATTTCTGATTACAGGAAGACAGAATTTGAGACCAGGTGGTGCTTGAGAGATGAGGATAAGATCATGAAGGTCCTGGTAAACCTCACTAGGAGGTTAGACTTTCTACAGAAGGCAGTGGGGAGCCAATAAAGGGTTAGAAAATGAAGGTACATGATCAGAATTTATATTAGAAAGGGTCCTTGCTTTCAGTGTGAGGGATGCAATAAAGGAGGATGGATCTGGAGGCAGACGAGCTAGTTGGGTGGTTACCACTGATTGTTTGTGTGTTCACCACCAGCAAGCTTTTTAAGGGAAAGGGACATTGCTTTAGACTGAATATCTGTGTCCCCCACCAAATTCATAAGTTAAAATATAATCTTCAATGTGATGTATTAGGAGGTAGAGCCTTTGGAAATGACTTAAGTCATGAAGGCAAAGCCCTCATGAATGGTATCAGTGCCACAGAGAGCTCCTTTGTCTCTTCTGCCATGTGAGGACACACCAGGGATACTGGCTGGGCATAAACCAGGAAGTGGGCTCTCATCAGACACTGAATCTGCTGGCACCTTGATCTTGAACTTTCCAGCTTCCAGAACTGTAAAAAATAAATTTCTGTGGTGCTTTGTTATAGCAGCCTGAAAGGACTAAGACAGACATCATCTTATTCACCAGAACCAAATTCCTTAACTCCGCAAAATTACATACTCTTTTCTCTACGCCAGTACAGCTGAGGCCTCTCTGAAAATTGCCTCATAGTCAATAGGGGAAGGGAAAAACTCATGACACTCAGAAGAGAAGAGACCTTTTGACACTCAGCACGGTGAAGAAGGTCATTCTTGTGGTCATAAGCTAGTAAACTTCAAAGAGGCTATTTGAAAAGGGTATTGATAGATTACATTATGAAAGGATTACAGTATGTATTCAGTAAAACATTAGGGAGATATTTTGTTGGTTTTCACATCTTTTCTTGAACTACTGAAAAGCAGCGCTGTCTTATTGTTGGAAGGGCTGACTTTTTTCTCATCAATCTCTAGTGCCCAGAACAATGCCTGGAATATGGTTGGTGCTCAAGAAACATTAGTTTATTTTTGTATGTGCCCTGCACTGTTTAAGGACAAATTGTTATGACAACTCTACTCAGACACTTCAATTATCCTTATTTTAAGGGTGAGAAAATAGGCTGAGAAATCCTAAGATTCAAATTAATATCTGTCTGACTATAAAGTCCATTTTAACCATTCCATCATACTGCATTGTGGGACCTGTAGATTATCCAAGTGATAATATCCAGCAGATAATTGAAAATAAGTAGCTGAAATTCAAGATAAAAATCTAGCACACAGATGCACATTTCACAATCATTGGCATTAAAATTGCAATTGAAGGTAAAGAAATGGAATAACATCACCTGAGCAATGCCTTTCAAAACTTTTGTCTATAGTCAGAAATAGATTTTTTAATAGTGACCTGTTACACACACACACACACACACACACACACACACACACACACACATACACACGATGCATGTGCATTGCTTCTCCTGTAATAATATCTATACTTATTAAATGTGATATATTCTATTATCTTCAATTCTACTTTCTTCTATGCAATTCTATGTCATTTAAAAATGTTATTTCTTGCCATCCATTAGGCTGATTACATGATCCAATAACAGGTTGTGCTCTGCAGTTTGAAAAACACTGCTTTTAGTGATCTGTAGTGATAAAGCCACCAACTTACCATATCCAGCATAGAAGTGTGTTCTCTTCTATTTTGCCACTTTTTCTGGCATGTGGATGTGTTACACTTGAGCAAAATTTTAAATATTAGAGATTTCATTTGAAAGTCTGAATTTTCAGATTCTTTTGAGAAATGGAAAAATTTTGCTAATAGTCACATTACCTATTGGCAGAGATTGATGAGCTGAGAAAAAGCTGTTTTCTGGTTCCCCACAGACTCAGCTACTCCTATTATCTCCCTGACACTAAATATCAGCTGCCATTTTAGACTGTGCTTGTGTTGTTTTTTGTTTAATTTTAGGGGAAAAGGTAGTTCATCATGTATCCATGAGTAAGAGAGCCAAATTACTTTTCTCACATACAACCTGCTTCATTTATTTATATTATCTTCAGATACCTATAAACATATGGGTTTGTAATCCATAGTATAGATTGTAAAAGGCAAAGAGCTATGGATGGGAGCCTGGGCAATAGCAACAATAATAAAAAGAAGAAGGAGAAGAAGGAGAAGGAGGAGGAGGAGGAGGAAGAAGAAGAAGAAGAAGAAGAAGAAGAAGAAGAAGAAGAAGAAGAAGAAGAAGAAGAAGAAGAAGAAGAAGAAGAAATGGAGGAGGAGGAGGAGGAGGAGAAGGAGGAGGAGGAGGAGGAGGAGAAGGAGGAGGAGGAGGAGAAAAACAGCCCTAGATAGTTACTAAATAGGAATAATTGAGGAGGAGCAAACTCATTATAGGATGTAAAGGAAATGAAATTCAAGAGCATCCAACTCAGTTTGCATGATCTTTTAAAAGTCAAAGGCATTTATGGATTTTATTGGCAAAAACTGCCAAGAAAGATTCTGTTCTCTTTAGTTATTGATTCAACTCAATGTCTAATCCCCACCATCAGGAAGAAACATAAATAAAAGATTTCTAGGAGGGACCTGTCTTAACATGCCAGGACTTAGTGAATGAAGATACTAAATACAGTAGCCAGATATTATTTTGGTGGTGATGTTTTTCGGATTGAACAAGAATGTGGCTCCCACACATGTCTTGCTATTTAGAGAAAGTTTCCTGAGACAGAGATGGTAATGAAAGCCCCTGATCTCAGTGTGGATTGGGACTGAGCATTCTAGCATAATTTTAACCGTTTATTGCATGTCTCAAATCACCTCCCACTCATGGGTCCAAGAGCCTGGCACAATTACTAAGTTCAGAAGTGTGGTACGGTATTCTCATTGAGCTTTGAGTTCATCCTAGTGGTGGCTTACCTTCATGGCACATCATTGGGGTAGGTATATAAGATGAGTTAAAGTCCTAGGAATAGGGCTTTGAGAGGATTTCGGACATATCAGAAAGTCATTTACAATCAGCATTAACTGAGGGTACTCCACATAGCTCCTGGAATAAAAGAGCATTTCAAAAAAATTGGAAGTCTTAAATTTTGATTGCATCACAAAAGAATCAAAATACACTTGGAAATTAGCAATCGAATATTGCATTAAATTATTGAAGGAGAGAGACAAGCTCTGCTGTAATTTTCAAAAAAATGATAAACTCTTACCTCAAAACAAAGATAATTTTAGAAAGCATTTCTGCCTTACCACTAATCTTTTTGTTTAATACTAAAGAAAGAAGAAGAAATGAAAAGAAAAGACAGAATATTCTTGCCTAAATGTCATTCCTGGAAGCAAAGGAGTGTTTACTTTTCTTTTGTTCTTTCAAATCACAGGGGAGAAATGCAGGCTGGAGCTTCAATTTGCCTTTTCATCTGCCAGGAAATAACTCACAAAAGCAAGACTTCTTTGAGCAGGGCAGAGACATTTGTGTTTTCTTTTCTTCCATTCCCTGTTGAGTGAAGCCTTTAAAAAATCTGCCTGCTGTGCTTCTCTTGTGTTGTATGCACCATGACTTGTGTTTATTCTTTATATATTTTCCATGTTTTACCATGTTAGCAAGTTAAAATAAATGCATATTTTAAAGTGTTCACAAGTAGAAAGAGTATACTTCTTCGATTGCAAATAAAGGTAGAGCTGCTAAAATAATCTAAGGGTAAATTTACCTAGAATTAATATTCATAAAATACTCCATATGTTATACAGCCATCCACAGCATGAACTAATCAAATCTCTAAGACCTAAGATTTTATAATAAAAAATCATGCAAATAGATAATAAATGTAATGAGAATTTTTTTCCTTGCAGAGATAATAAGACAAAATGGCCAACATGATATATAGGGAAAAAATGACTTGTTAGTACTTATTAATCTAAAAAAGGTCACTTTTTTACCTTAAAGGTGGGAATCAAATAAATTTTTCTCCCCTCCAGAGGGAGATCAGTACAGCTAGTTTACCTGAAATCTGTTCCTCTGAAGCATGAGACCAAGAGGGAAGGAGAAGGTCCTTAAGAGGATCTAGTGTATCTGGTAGAGATCTAGTAGAGATGCTTGTATTCAGGCAGGTTGGCAAGAGAAGATAAAATGAGAGGATGAGGGGCCATGCATGTTTGGGACATAGTAAGAGGTAAATAAATGATAGTTTATGTGATTAGGATAGATATGGCCTCCAATTGCAATGGAGTCTTGCTACTTATAACAATAATATTGATACTGAGTATGTATTTTGCAAACCTTTTTTTCTTTGAGGCAAACTCATGTATTGTCCGATATGATCCTCAGAAAAACTTGGTGAGGTAATAATAGGAGGCTATTATTATTTTTATCAATAGTCTCATTTTATAAGTAAGAAACCAAAGCTTAGAGATCTACCTGCCCCTAGTCACTCAGTGATTGTGTGCGGCATCTGGATTGAGTCCAAATCTTCTGTGTCAGCTGTGAATGGGTGCTCACAAAGGGAGAGCACATTCTTCTAAACTTTTGGTCTTGCAATGGAGATATATCTTTTCATCAGCCTTTCAGAGCTACCCATACATACCTGATATCATTAGGATTTAGTAGGGCTCTCTATATTTTACAGGGTTATAACCAACTTTCCATAACCATTCATTGACTAAATAACTAATATGAGAGAAAATAGAAAATATTTGATATGTAATTATTGAATAAATTGAAAGATCTGCCATGGGTATAGTGAGATCAATGTCTTTTCAGGTCACGTCAATTATAAAATATAAAAAGCAGTGATTTACTTTTCACATTTTATAAGTGTATGGTAATAAGACCCACCTTTTACTATGAAAGCCCCAAAGGCAAGAAACTATTTTTTTCATAACTTTCTCTTAACTAGGGTTCTAGATATGTGGCCAAGATCCTTGCTGCAAGGAAATTTAAGCATGGAGAAAAAAATGAAGCAAAGAAACACACACAGTGAGGGTTCAGTCTGATGGTGAGGGAGGAGCAATCGGCATCTGGGTGTAACAGTAGTAGGGTGTCCAGTGGCCATGACCAGCAGAGCTGAAGGCAGCAGCATTCCGGTCAGACTGTTTCATGGTGTCACTCTGGTAGTGATCCTAGTCCTCCAGCCTTGGTTTCTGATTATTTTCTAAGTCTATTTTTCCATCTATCCTGGCTATTTTATGAACGACTTAACATTCTTCCAATAAATACCTTTTTTGCTTAAATGGCTGGAGTCAGTGTCTATTGCTTGCAAATAAAAAATCCCAATTGATGAGTTGCACAGCTGAATTTATTTGTTCATATAACAAATATCTGCAGACCGAATAATATGTGCTAGCACTGTCCCAGAGGTTAAGGATACAGCAGTCAATATGATTAACAATATACTAGCTTTTATGGAGTAGAAATTTTAGTTAGCAGTAAAAAGACAATAAATAAGGAAATAAATGAATAAAATAATGTCAACCGGTGATAAGTGTTATTGCGGCGGGGGAGGTGGGGGGAAAGCAGGCCTATAGGAAAATAACCAGGGAGCAGGGCTGTGCTACTTTGGATTGGAAGATTAGAAGACCTCTCTCTAGAGATAGTATTTGACCTGAGACGTGAATGCAAAAAAAGAGGCAGCCATAGGAAAGAATTGAGGCAAGACATTTCAGGTGGAGGGAACAGCAGGAGCAAGGGTCCTAAGGAGGGAATGAACGTGGTGTGTTTGAACAGTAAAAAGGAAACTGTGGGTGGAGCCCAGTGAGGAACTGGGAAATTGTGCAAGATGATGTCGGACAGAGGCCAGAGCTTGTAGAGTCTTTTAGGCCAAGGGAAGCATTCGGATTTTATTCTAAGCACAATAGGCAGCCTTTTTAAGAAGTGAGAGAAATCGCTTCATCTTTTGCAAAGATGGTTCTGATGCTCTTCAGAGAATGGATCATAAAAAGACAAGGACGGAAGCCAGAAGACCTGTTGGATACCTGGTATAGGAGTGCAGGTGAGTTAAGGCAGCCATAAAGGATTTTTCCTTCTAAGTTGGACCTGTAAGTTTGTACCAGATGGAGAAGTTTAGCAGAGACAAAATGAAGAAAGCATATGCCTCAAGCTGCTTATCTTACACTTCTAGAAAACAGTTTATATTAATCAAGGGCACTGTGAGCCAGGGCCACTATATCAATGCTTGAATAAACACTTCCATTTTCAAGCAATCGAGAAGGTCAAGGCAGTTTATTTGTTCATTTTTTGTGTGTGTAATTTTCCACTCCATTCAGCTGAAAAGAATTGGCAGGAAAACTTTTTTAGCTTCGTGATAGAGAGAGATAGAACATAATGCCCCCAAAACCAAAATTTATATTCCTCACACTGGGATGTTTTCTTGGGTAATTCAAGGTTTAATGACAACGAATGTTTGCTTGAGATTGTAAAAATATAGGCTGGTCAAAGTCATTGTACAAACCATTGTCTTAATCTAAAATATTTATGTACAAACGTATAGTACTCTTTTGTGTATATTTAAACAAGCCAGATATTTTAGAAATACAGTGTGTGATATTCCCTCAAGTTCTTTATATCAACTCAGTAAAATCAATAAAAAATTATCAACGACAAATATTGATTACATATCACTGTTTACTGATTCTATTAATACTGTTGTGAAACTATTCCTAATCTTAAATAAAAGAAGAACATATAAAACAGTTTGAGAAATAATTCAATGAAAAATGGTCTTATTTTGTCCTTTAAAACAATATAGAATTTTTCCATCTTTTACAAAATTCCTGATAGAGAACAAAATAGGAAAGTAGGATATTTCCTAATTAATAAATTGATTCACTTTAGTTGTTTCCATGTACAACTGGTTTGACTTTTAAATGAAATGATTAGAAAGATTAGCGAATAATTGCCAATTCAGCTAACATAATTTTTAGTCCTCTTTGAATGAATTCTTTCTTTCTTAATTAATTATACCTAAAGGAGATGTATTTTTGTATTCAGTTGTATCAAATGTCATCTTAAATTCACCTTACGAAGATAGGACCTTATGAAACCAAGTTTTAATTGGTCATAGTGGAAATACTGGCAACATGAACTTGATCATAGGCAAAAGATCAAATCTGAGAGATCAAAAGATAAAATTCAGGTGTCAGTAAGGTGACAGGATTTAACTTTTATGAAAAACCTCTCTGTTAGATATAGTGCTAGACACATTAAATATGTTAGCTCATCTGTTTCAGACAAAAATCCCTTCAAGAAAGAGTTTGTAGCCTATAGGTAAGGAAGCTCCAAATATGACCTACCTAATGAGTGGCTGAATCAAAACTAATTAATATTTGGAGTTATTCAGCTCCAAATATCTGTGCTTTCTACATATTCTTGTTAATTCTCCTGCAATACTTTCTACAGTGGTAAGTCCAGGTTTTTCTATTAGGTCTACTCCACCCCTACCCTAATTAGATTCTTTCACACCATAGGTGAGTTCATCTGATCTCTTAAAAATTATTAGTTTTTCTTCTGGTTGTGAGAGTGATGTATACCTGCAGAAAACTTGGGAAACAAAGGAATAAAAAATAAATATCACATGTTCTTAGCTACATAAAAATAAACCTCTGTAAATGTTTTGATGTCTTTAATGTCTTCCTCTTCAGCATTTTCATACAAAGTTGAGATCACATTTCAACTCCAGCTTTGTATTTTGCTATGTTTATATATTATTGTATCGTTACCTTTTTTCTATGTCACTAAATATCCTTTGAAAATGGATGTTACATGGCACAAACTACTCTTTTAAGTGAATACACTAGAATATATTTAATCAGTCTCCATATATGACTACCATAATTTTAATAAACTTTTTCTCTTATCAATCATATTAAACCCTATTTGCTTCCAGTGCTGATTATCTGCTAAAAATATACTCCTATAAGTTGAATCACTGTATTAAAAATACACATTTTTTAAAGGCTTTTGATACGTTGTGCCAAATATCTCTGGTTGCTCTCCATAAAAGTTTCAAAAATTCGTTCTCTTATCAGTCTTCAACGATAAAATAACCCACACCTACAAAATAGATGAAAATTTAAGAAGCAAAAATGATAACTAATTGTGGTTTTAATTTAAATTTTAGATTACTTGTGCCATTACATCATTTTTAGTATGTTCATTTGTCCTTTGCATTTCTTCTGTAGCTTGGCCCCCCACATCTTTTAGCTTTTCATACTAATTTGAGTTAGAGAATATTTGTTCCCTCTTTTTTTATTTTCTTAAAGGATATTTATAAGATTGAAATGAACTAGGTTTTCAACATTTGCTAGTACTCCCTTGTAAATCATTTTCAGCTGATTTTTGCTTTGTGGGTAAATTTTAAAATGTTGATTCAATTTGTTTAATAGCTTTGATACACAAAAGATTATTTGAGTTAGTTTTGGCAAGTTATCGTTTCTTAGGAATATATTAATTTTATTTAAGATTTACATTTCATTGGCATAAAGTTGATTTTTCATATTTCTTTGGAAATTAGGTAATTTTCCTTTTTTATTTTGCTTTTAGTTTTACTTAGAATTATTTAGAATTATTTAAAATTAATTTCTTGGTGGTTTTTTGTTTTAGATAGTTAAGCTTACCATTTTTTTTCTTTTGTCTACCTAGAAAAAGGTGTTCTAATCAAGTTTCCCTTCAGTTTTTGTTTATTTGTTTGTTTTGATATAATGCCATATTTTTAAAAGTCTGCTATGGAGCTTGAAGGAAGTGCCTGTCCCATGTAATGACAGAATTCACAGAGGCAGGCAACTCCCCATCTGTTAGTTTACTAACACTGCTATAACAAAATACACACTCTGGGGGACTCAAACAACAGTAATTTTTTTTAATCCCAGTTTTGGACACTGGCACTCCCAAACAAGTTGTCAACAGGTTCGATTTCTTCTGAGGCATCTCTCCTTGGCTTGCAGATGGCCACCCTCTCAATGCCTCTTCGCATGGCCGTCCCTCTGTGTGTATGCACCCCTGGTGTCTCTTTGTGTGTCTTAATTCTTCTTTTTATAAGGGCACCAGTCAGATTAGGTTAGGGTCACACTAATTGCCTCATTTTAATTTAATCACCTCTTTAAATATATGTGATGACTAATTTCAATTTAGAGGTAAGAGACTGTGTCATGAAGTGCAAGAACTTACCTTTTGATCCAACAATGATGTCAGTAAAAGAAATCCCCTGTGAACTTTGATTCATGATCTTCTCATATGTTTTACTCTTCACTGCCCTTGCCAGCTTTTAAATGTGTGTTGTATCTTTTTCATAGGGATTTTAATGGGTAGCTCGTAGGCATATTCAGGCCTGGTCTGCTTCTTTGTTTAGCTACAAATCCCAAATTCCCCTTATCTAATACCCATCAAAGTGATCCATGCCATCTGGATATACACTGACTACTTTGTCTATCTTACTATCCATCACCATATCATTCTCCAAAGTTTATATTGTAATTATTCTCTCCATTTTTCCCTGACTCAAGAGGATTACTAGGACTAAACTCTCTACCTACATCCCTTTTGCTGTTCCTTCTCACCTCCCAGGGCACTGGTCTCCACTATAGGGGTAAGGCTTTCTAGGAGGTGCCAGTGAACATTCTTTTGGGGAGCAGAGAAAAATATTTTAACTGCTAATTATGTTTATTTTTATCTCACCTTTAGTTGTTTTTGGTTATGGTTTATAATTATATTCTATAATATATACTTACATAGTACAGGTATAATTTACCAATAAATAAACACGTGTGTAAATGGTTTATTGAATGACAGGAGTCATTGGGATGTGCCACAGATGTAATGAATTTTGTGCAAGTTTATTGGTAAATACTCTCATGTAGAACACCTCTGGGAGTTGCAGGGGATAGACTTGCTCCATGGTCCAACACTGGGAAAGATTTTGTACCCTAGAATATATTTGGCAACATCTGGAGATATACTGGCAGCTATGGGATAGAGTCCAAAGATGGTGCTAAATATTCTATTATACACACAGTAGCTTCATAACAAAAAAATTATCCAGCTCAAAATGTCAACAATGCTGAGTGTGAGAAACCTTGAGGTAGAAGAAGAAGCTGGGTGGCAGTCACAATCAAGACTTCATTTCATTTAATGGGGAGCTCTGGAAGTGGGTGGTTCCTTCGTAGTGCCCTGCGTGGGCCAGTCATTGGACACAGGCTGCTCTAAGAAGGGAGCTCGACTGCAGGAATGGCCTGCTTTTGAAAGCTATATAAATGTCCACAGTATGTATTCTTCTGTATATGGCTTCTTTTGCTCAACATTATATTTGTGACATTCATGTTATTGTTGCATGTAGCTGTAGTTAATTCCTTTTTATTGCTGTAAACTATTCCACTGCATGATTATTTAATGTATTATTTATCCGTTCTACCATAGATTAACATTTGAGATGTTTCTCATTTTTGACAATTACAAATAACACCGCTATGAACTTTATTACATACATCTCTAGCTACACATGTGTATGTATTTTTACTGGCTATGCACCTAGAGTGGAAGTGCTGAGTTTTGCATATTTTCAATTTTAGTAGATGATGGTATAGTCTTCCAAAATGGTTGTACCAATTTACACTCTCACAGTTTATGAATGTTCCTATTGCTCTATGTCCTTGTGAATACCTGGTATTATCAATCTTTTTAATGTTACCATTTTTATGGATTTGTTATCGTTCCACAATGTGATACTAGTTGTGTTTCCCTGATGACTGATGAGGACATCATATGTTTATAGGTCATTTAGATATCTTATTTCGTGAAAGCCTTGTTAAGTCTCTTGCTCATGTTTTTATTGTGTTACCTGTTCTTTTTCTTACTGATTTAAAGAGTTCTTCATTCTTCTGCATGCAATCACTTTATCAGTTATATGTTTTGCAAATATCTTTTCCAGTTTTCATGTTTTAAAGTCTTTTGATAAAAAGAAGTTATTAATTTTAATGTAATCCACATTTTTTCTACACAATTAATGTTATTTCATGTTTAAGAATTAGCCTAGATTATGAAAATATTCTCCTATATTCTCCTCTAGAAACTTTGCTGTTGTGTCTGTCATATTTAGACCTACACTCTACTTGGAACTGATTTTTGTTTATGATAGGAGGCAGAGAGTTAAGATTCAATTTTGTTTCCAAATCGATGTCCAATTTGTCCAAAATCATTTATTTGAAATGTTAAACTTTTCTTACTGTTCTTTATGCTTACATGTTGAATATAGTTTCCATAAATGCAAAGGTTTTTTTTCTATGATTTTTTTTTGGTATATTTGTTCATGTTTTTTTTTCCCTTAATTATTGTAGCTTTATAATAAGTCTTAATTTGCAGTATAGCAAACCATCCAATCTTATTTTTTAATCTTCAAGAGTGAATTAATAATTTTGGCCCATGGCCATTTTTATTAAAATTTAAAAATTAACAGAGGTCCTGTTGGTGTCTTGACTGGAGAAAACAGATATCTTTGTAATGTTGAAATCTGCAGTCATGTACAAGTATATCTCTCCATTTATATAGTTTTTAATTTTTCTCAACAATATTTTCTAGTTTTTTGCAAGGAAGTCTTGTACACCTTATTACCAGGGTATTGGTATTTTCAGTTTTTTACATGTTATTTAAATTTTTTTATTTTTCTAACTTTTTATGGCTGGTACATAAAAATGCAATAATTTTTATAGTAACCCTATATTCAGGAACCTTATAAAATTTACTTATTAATTCTAGATAATTTAGAAATATTTGGGATTTTTATATACCAGTCATGTCTGCAAATAATAAAATTTTATTTTTTTCAATTCCAATGATATGCCTTTAATGTCTTATTATAAAGATTTTTTTTGTCTTGTTAAAGTCTCTTGGACTTCTAAAACAGTGATGAATTAAACTAGTGACCTTGTTTAATATACTGACTGAAAAGGAAAGCTCTAAAAGAATTGCCATTAAGTACATTGTGTTATAGTTCGTGTTTGCGTGTTTGTGTATAACTTATTCCAGTTTAAAGAAGTTTTCTTCTATCCCTAAAATTTTTTTCTTCTATCCTGAAAATTTTTTTCTGCAACAATAGTATCCATTTTTTTTTCTTATTCTGCTAATATGGGCATTATATTGATTGACTTTTAAAGTTTTCCACATATTTTAAACATTTAGAGAAGTTAAAAAATGTTACAGTGAACTACCACTAACATTCTGTCACTTTCTTTATTAGATCCATGTATCTGTTATCTATCCATCAATCCATCTTGTCTATGTATTAGTTTCAAAGTACTTCAGATTTACAAACTTCCACTTCAAGACTTCAGTTTTCATATCAATACCTAGAGTTCAATACTTTTCTACAGGTTTCTTTGGTTAAACATACAATTAAACACACAAATCTTAAATATACTGTTTGATGAGCTTTGAAAAGTGTATTCAACCACATAACCCAAAATGTTATGAAGATATGAAACATTAACATAATCTCAAAAAGTTGCCTTATCTCCTTTCAATCATCAGTCTTTACCTCTACACTTCCAGAAAGACACTGTTCTGATTTTTTTCCAACATAGATTAATTTTAAATTCTAGAATTTCATATAAATGAAGTCATACACTATGCACTCTTTTGTGTAAGGTTTCTTTCTTTCAGCATAATTTTAAAATTTGAACACAGTATTCCTTATATCAGTTTTTATTGATTTTTACTGCTGAGTCATAGCCCATGAATATATTACATTATGTTTCTCTGTTCTCTTTTTGATAGACACCTGTGCTGCTTCCAATTTTACATTATATATGATCTTATGAACACTCTTATATGTAGACATATCTTTTTATTTCTTTTGGGTAAATACCTAAGAGTGGTATCGCTAGGTTATAGAGTAGGTACTTGTTTATTTTATAAGAACTGCCTAACAATTTTCAACGGTTTGCCCATTTACATTCCCACCAACATGTATGACAATTCCAGTTGTTCCACATCCTTGTGTTGTCAGTTTTAAAAAATTTTCCGTTCTGGTGTTCATATAATAAAATTTCATTGTGGCTTTAATTTGCATTTCTCTGATGAATAATTATGTTGACAGCATTTTCATGTGCTAATTGACCATTTATATATTTTGCTTTAATGAATTGTCTATCCAAATATTTTGTCTATTTTTTAGATTGTGTTGTATGTCTTTTTATTACTGAGACAATTTTTAATATATCATAGATACCAGTTTTGCAAATATTTTCCTAATCTATAGGTTGTCTGTAGATTTCTTAATAATGTTTTTTGATAAGCAGTTTTTGACACAGAATAATTTATTAATTTTATTTAATTGATACAACATTCCGTGGTCCATCTGCATTCTCCTACCTTTTCTTCTAAAAGCTTTATGATTTTAGGTTTTACATTTAGGTTTATGATACACCTCAAATTAATATTTATGTATGGCATAAAATACGAAATGAAGTTCAATATCTTCATATGTATATCCAGTTGTTCTAGAACCATTTGGTAAAAAACTTTCATTACCCAGTGGGTTCCTTTAACATTTAACATAATTATTGACATGGTTGGATTTAGGTCTACCATTTTATTTTTTGTTTTCTGTATGTTCCCTCTGTTTTACTTTTGCTTATTTGAATAATTTTTTTTAATTCCATTTAAATTTACCTTTTGACTTTTTAGCCAAACTGCTTTGCATTAATTTTTATTAGTTGCTATAGGAATTAAAATATATATCCTTAACTTTTCACAGAAGACTTATAAAGTAAATATTATTCATTTCGCATTATATAGTAATGTTGTAACAATGAAATGTTTCCATTTATTCTCACTCCACTCAATCCTTTATGCTATAGTTTTCATATGTATTACATATTTTTTTCTAAACCCTATAAGACAATGTTTTCATTTTTAGCTAAATTGTTATATTTATTTTAAAAGGGTTAAAGAAAAACTCTTTTTCAATATTTACCCACATATTTATCCACACAGCCAATTAGTTACTAAGTTCTTTCAAGTCTTATTTTTTTAATGTATCTTATAACATTACTTTTCTCTTTATTGTTTTCATACTCGTCCCTACAATAGCTCCTAACTGATGACATTTCCTTCAGACACTCTATTTTTAATCTTCTCTTTCAAACATTGTAATGAGGAATGGGGTGGCAGTGAGGAGTCCCTGAGCAATTTGAGGCAGAGAATGAGAGTCAACATGTAAAATCTAACTCATCAAATCGCCTGAAAGTGGAGCCTCTCTTAGACAATTTTGTATTCTATGCATTGCCTTCTATTGGGTCTTGAACAAAGGAAGCACTCAATGAATATTTATTAGATTGTTGGAGAAACAAAGAAAATCTCTCTTTTTTAAAAAAAATCTTATCCACAATGAAGGAGAACCTGTATTGCTGAAACTAAATTATCTCTCTGAAAACCAATAATGACAGCTAACAAGAGATGCAGTTTTATGTTATTGCTTCTCAGTAAAAATAAGTAATAAACATTTATTTTACTTTGTGCACAAAATAAAGAACAATCATAGCTAGTTAAGAGCATTCTATTGGAAAGGAGATAAAAATTATGAATCTTCCAGAAGTCTGCTATATTTTATTATATATTATGTTGTATCATATTCTATCAGTCTATAGATCTATCAATCACAAGGCAGTTTAATTTCAGAATAAAGAGATCTAAAAGTTGATTTATATTTTAGACATTAAATTCATCATCTAGCACTATTGCCACAAACATGGTGTCAGCTTATGAACGTTTCCAAGTTTTACCTGTTTTATTTTCTGAAAGATGCAAATTGAGATGCTAAATGGTATTTTCTTATCTTCCTTTTCCCCTTTTTTTCTTTTTGTGGAAGCAGGTACATTTTCTGCTCACTTAGCTCAATAAACTGCTAAATTTATAAACTGAGAGGAGACTCCTTGGAACAACAGATAGGAGGAGGTCCCAGATTAACTCAACAACTGGATTTCTACAACCATGACCTGTTTTTTTTTTGTTGTTGTTGTTGTTTTAATGAGCAATGGGGAGCTAAGGAGAAAATGAGGACAGTTTAATTAAACTGGCTCAGGATGGAAACCTTAATGAATTGCAGTCCTGGAGCAGAGCAGTTCTCCAGACCCAAAATTCCTAAGGGAACTGTCAATAATAAAGATGCAATTACCTGAACTGATTGCTCACGAGACTCAACTTGTTTTTGATAGTGCCACGAGTTGTTTCCCAGGGCATAATATTTGGCAGATAAATAACCTGGCAGAGTATGCTGAAAATAGCTGCTTTATAATTACATTGCTGCTTTCTGTAATCTGATAATGAAGTAATACCTGAGATGCAAAAATTAATCATGTATTCAGAGAGTCCTTTATTAAATGTCACATGAGTGAGATTTCCTCCCAGTAGATGGAACCTAGTCACAAAAACCTCTGCAAAACTGAGTTCAAAAATCCAATTATGGGTAAAAGAAACCAGATTTGTCTTCAAATCTACAATATCATTCTTATTAGATCAGAGAGAAAAATCGCTTTGCTGAAAGGACACAGCCTCGTGCTACCCCTGAAGTGTTCTGAATGGATCTGAGGGGCTGCTACAGGCACCCAATGTGTTAACGCTGTTGTTAATTAAAGCTCCTATGTTAGTTTGTTACTGCTTCCATAACGAATTACACAAAATAAGTATTATAAAAATAAAAGTTTATTGTTTTACAATTCTGGAGATCTGAAGTCTAAAATGGCTCCACAGGACTTCATTATTTCCAAAGGTGTTAAGGGGGAATCCATTTTCCTGCCTTTTCCATTATTTAGAGTTTGTCCAAGTTCATTGACTCCCGGTTCCTTCCTTCATCTTCAAAGTCAGCAGCATAGCATTTTCTTTCCTCTCTGACCTCACATCTTCCTCACGTCTCTTATACTCTGATCCTCCTACGTCCCTCTTATAAGAACCGTTGTAATTAAATCGAGCCCACCTGGATA
This sequence comes from Macroglossus sobrinus, assembly GCA_004027375.1. Lineage (NCBI taxonomy): Eukaryota > Metazoa > Chordata > Mammalia > Chiroptera > Pteropodidae > Macroglossus > Macroglossus sobrinus. Next base: position 448,435 of record PVKZ01001003.1, read on the forward strand.
ATCCAGGATCACTTCTCTAACTCAAGATCCTTAATCAAAACTGCAAGCTCTCTTTTAACAGGTAAGGTATCATACTCACTGATATTATAGTCACAGATTCTGGGAATAGGATGTAGACATCTCTGAGGAACCATTATTCAGCCTTTAATACCTTCCAATAGGGCAAAAGGATTAGCAATAAAAATTATTGACCTTTAGGTACCGAGTACAGACTTGAATATTTTCCACTTTCTTGATGTTGCAATAACTACCTCCATTGGGTTGTGTTAACTATACATTCCAGCAAAATCCTATAGAGTGGCTTAAATAAGGTGAGGAAGTCCAGGCATAGGCAATGCATGGTTTTTCATTTTCTCCTTTTTTCTTGCTCTGCCATCCTCAGGGGTGACAAGCACCGCAGGGTGTCCTCCCAGGCCTCCAGGCAGGAAAGAACAAAGTAGAAGGGGCAGCGCTAATTGACTTCCACTTCTATCTTGTTCACTAGAACTGAGAAGTAGGACCTCACATGACTTCAAAGGAGGCTAGGGAGATGAGTTTTTACTTTTTGATCTCTGCATTGGAGGAAAGCGAAATGAAGGGATCGAGTCAGCATACTGAATATCTTCTACAAAACTTGAATTCTAAGCCTTCAAGTTCCCTCCTTGCTGACCAGTGATTGGTTAAAACTGGCTGTCTGGTGTCCCCTTGTTCACTCAATTTTCCACCAGAGCCCCCAAACAAGCAACTAAAAATAACTCCAGTGTATCTACAAATGTTCATAATAACAAATATTTTTAAATAAAAAATTTTAAAACAGACCCAAATGATAGTTATGGTTGTAGTTCTTATCAAAAAAAACTAGCTGATAAAAAAAAATTAAGTGACTGAATCAACAGGTTGTAGTACAACCTCTTCTAGCACACACCACTTTTCCAGGCACAACTCCCTTCCCTATACACACCCCAAGGCAGCCGTTTTGTCCAACATGCCCACAGGCCCAGTCCACACTTGATAGGTTGGTTCAAAAATCCCATTCTTCTTGGCCAGAGTCGATTCATTTAAGAACGAACAGCTGCCTCTGCCTCTGGGTGGCCCTCCCAGGACACACAGTTGTGATGGTGTGTGATGGTGAAGACTCAGGTGTAATGGATGATGAAAACTAGGCATTCTTTTGCCTCAGAGTTTTAAAGTTGGAACTGAGAGACACAGGATCGATCTCTTCCTGGATGGCTGACTTATAACACATAAATCAGGGAGGAATGGGTCTCCATGTTGCACATGTTGACTGGGGGACAGAGGAAGCTAGTTCTCAGAGGAAAACTATGAAGTAGAAGAGCAGAAAGGAGCACAGACAAAAACCTTGCTCTAGATCATTTTTGGAGTCCGGCTACATTCTGGTGCTTGGTTTGATCACTGGCTTTTAGTTATCATGAGAATACTAGGATTAGTTCAGTGTAATGTTCTACTATACATAATATAACTAGAATATAAGTCTATTAAATGTAAGATTATTACTGATCCATGAAAAATTATATCTGTGAAAAGACTACTTATGTTATAATAAAAGAAATTACTTTGATTAATTCAAAAACAGAATTATATCTGGACTATAATAATCAAACTGTAGTCTTATTTTTTCACTAATTCTTAATGCATCATACAGCAAAATATAATAAAGTACTTGCAATAGCAATAATAAAATTCAGGGCATATGCATAAAATCTGAAGGAGTGCCATATATCAAAAAGGAAATTTGAAGTATATTATAAAATTGAAGTAAATGTTAATTTCAGACTTTATTTCAAACCTCTGGGATAGACTAGAGAGGACTTCAGTGTAATACAGAAAGATTTATTATTGTGAAGGTTTGGTTTGGAATTTGCTAAATTTGAAAATTAAGAAAATGCCATATTTCCATTTCTCACAGGAAACCATCTCTTAATAGCTCATTTTAAGATGCCGAAATCTGACAGTTCAGAAGCCAATTATATTTTATTTAAAATATAGCTATAGTTCTATAAAGCACTAAAATCTGTGTCTGTAGAGGTAAGAGAATGCACTATATTACATATTACACTGCTAATTTATGAAGTTTCTTCATAAAACCGCAAGCAGAGCTGTCTCTAACGTCTTGTTAATGAGCCTTATTCTGCCTCCCTTGGGAATGCAGATGGGGTTTTGCTTCTAGCCCTTCTGGTAGCTCATGAGGAAATGGGGCTGATTGGGTTATAAATCCAGATGAAACCCTCATAAGAAGAGATTCTCATTTGTACCATCTGTTCAGGATGAGCTGGAGATGAAATGTAAGGTGTCATTGGCACAATCCCTGGAGCATTGTCACTAAATGATCTTCCTACAAATTTACCTTCAACTTATCACAAACTGCTTTCATTTTTTTCTACAGTGTTCATCATCATGTCATCTGCCTTAGATTTCCCTACCAGACACAGCTGACCATCCCTTTCCTTGAAATGTGCTTCTTCGACATGGAACTTTCTGGACACACTTTGAAAATTTTGATTGTTTTTTCAAATGCCTGTTTTCCTTCTCCTCTCTGCTAAATGTAAGCATTTTCAAAGCTTTTATTTTTAGCCGCCTCTTCCTTAATCTCTGTACTTCCTACCTGGAAGACACATCTACTCCTTTAGTTTTCACTGATGTCTTTGTGCATATTCCCAAATCATCACTTGAGTTTTATTTTAATTATTTCACAAGCCAACTGGATACTTCCAACTGAAATGGCCCTTCAAATTTAATAATGAACACTCTTCACACATTTTGAACCCCCAAATAGATATCCTCCTGACTTTCCTAGTGCTATTAATGGTAACGCTACATTTACACTCTCACAAGTTTTAAAAAGAGAAGTAGATTTTTTATTTTGCCTTATCTTTCCCTTCCTATTTGGAAAATTGACACATTCTGGTTAGTCTTTCTTAGCAGTTTTGTCCTTATTAATTCCCTCCTTTTTATGACAGTTTTTATTGCCATAGTTTGACCCTCATTAGCTTATATTTAGAGTATGATGACTGTTGGGGGATGCACACTGCTGCCATTGAGGCTGAGGCTGAGATATCACATTGATTGCCTTGGGTCTGTCTCCATGACTCAGCCACTGAAGGATGCACCTGGGCTTTCTGAGTATAAGAAATAAATCTCAGGAGCCTTTGAACTTGACACAATCCTATGCTTACTTTATCATAACACTCCAGAGGTCAGACTCAAAGAAAAAACAACAGAGAGGACTTCTTGGTATTGTTGGTATTTAGCAAGGCGGAAATTCTGCTGCCTTCTTGTAACTTGGTCCTATCAGAATAAATGCTTTTTAATGTAGAAGAAGAGCTTCTAATGAACTCCGGCTACTTGATAGTCTTCAGAGGTGCTTCTTTAGCATCCTTTTAGACCTGAGTGCTGTTTTTGGCTTTCCTGTTTACCTATGCTTTCTAATCACACTAATCAGAGAACTTGGTGGATAGTTAATGACTGTTTATAAGATGAGCAGCCTGGAGTAAGAAAGATCCTCTACTTCCTTCTACCTGTATACTTTGTACTCTCTGTACAGAGTAAGAACTCATTATATGGTGTTTAACCTATGAAATAAAACAGGCACCAGCACATATTGTGAATAGAAAAAATAAATTTTGGAGTATATTCTAAGATTGTCACTGTGGAACATGCCTTTTGAAATCAAAGACCCAAACAATTTCTGGTATTAACTTTATTTACAGACTTAATCCTGTAGTTTTATGTCTGATAAAACTGTTTCTGTGTATTCTGAATAATTTTGTGGTTTGTCTGGCAAAGGACGTTAATTTAAGCTTTAATTATTGAAATAGTTTTATGCTTTTTTAAATTAGGAAAAAAGTACATTTACTAAAAACATGCTATTTATATATATTAGCATGTATGATGTAAAAAGAAACACCATTAATTCTGAAATTTCAGTATTTCTTTTTTGCAGTAGTAGAATTTCTTGTTTTAAAAAATTCTATATAAGACACAATCCCCTGTTCAGACGAATCTGCCTAATGATTTTAATATTCTTGAAAAATATACTGATTAGCAATGTAAAACTTAGACTTAAAATCTTAATTAAAAGAATTATATTTTAGGGGTGACTCCATAGTGTAGTGGTTAGCATGTCTGCTTTATGTACATAAGGTCCTGGGTTCTCACCTCAGGTGGAGCCACGGACCAGGCCCCTGGTGCACCAGGCCCCAGGTGCACGCCCAGAGCGTGTGGGAGGGGACACCCCACCTTCAGAGATCCAGTTCTTAAGGGGAGACGGCAACATCTGTAGGTCAGGGGTGAAAGCAAGGTGGGGAGATTAAAAAGGGGAAAATGTATTTTAGTTATAAAATACTTTTCATTGTATTTAATTGCTTTTAAAATCTGGATATATCTTCTAATCAATGTCAAAGGAAACCCTCAGCTACCAGGGACAATGTAAGTTGATAATCAAGCAGTTGTCAATGACCAGACACAGACAAATTTAACATGTGTACAAGCTATTGATGGTTCAATTGTCATCTCAATGAAAAGTTTTGCATTAGTAACATAATGCTCTGATGAATTTTAAATTAAACTTAAATCTCTGTCACTAAAAATTTCTTTTTAAATTAATGTTATTAAGCTGTCTCAAAATAATTATTTTATACCCAGAAATTATTTGCTTTGCCCTATCTGATATATTGAAAGGCAGTAGAAATTGCCAAATTTGGGAGACTTAGAGAATTTTCTAAGATAGCAAAGACTGGTGTAACCAACGTAAACATTATGAAAGTCTAGCCCCACAACATTAAACATTCATCTGTTGAAAGGTCTCTCTGGCTTATGAAACAAGTTATTTAACTTCCAGTGGTGCCTCATTTAATTATCAGAAGCAAAAGCACAAATTTAGCTAAATAGAAAGTTTAGATGAATCTCTGGTCCTTTTTAGGATGTATCATGGTTATAGTCAAGGCTATGAAAAGCAGTGTGTCATTGTGATGGTATATACGGCTGTAGAGGGTCAGGAGGGATTTAGAAAAATCTTCATATTCTAAATGGGAAGGCTTGGACCAATCTTACTTAATGTGTGTTAGTGAACTACTTGCATTAGAATCACTGAGATGCTTGTCTAGAATTGATTGCTTCCCTGGGCTCTACTGCTTATTCTCAGAGTCATAATACTGAGGGTAGGACCAGGAATAGTCATTTTAACAAGCTCCCATAATGATTTTGATATACCTCAACATTTGAAGACTATGTTTAGACACAGTTTGAGTGTAATCCTGAGAAATAAAGTGGGATGGAAATATATGTACCGTTTATACTTAAGCTAAAATGAATACTGGTGAATGTTTAATATAACGTTTTTTAAGTAAAAAGAAAGCTGTTATGGTGAATCCTACAATCTAGGAGTCCACAACTCCCAGGCCACGGACCAATACTGGTGCGTGGCCTGTTAGGAACCACAGCAGAAGGTGAGCTATGGTTGAGCCAGGAAAGCTTCATCTGTATTTGCAGCCACTCCCCAGCGCTAGCATCACTGCCTCAGCTCCACTTCAGATCATCGTGCATTAGATTTTCATAGGAGCACCAATCCCAAAAATGTTGGGGACCACTGGTACAATCAATGGTATTTTACAATAAAAAAAACTATGATATTATAACAATGAACTTACAAGTCATATATAAAAAGGATTCATATAAGTTGCTTTATGAATGCTCCTGAATAGAACTATACGGGCATGGTCCAGATATGCACTCTAAGCTGTCAGTCTTGTCACAAGAGCATGAGGTCTAAGATACGGACTATGATGAACATTGGAAAAACAGTTCATTTGTTCAAAGTAGTGGTCAAAGTCATCTAAGCTGGGGCAAAACATTCAAATAGTGTTTAGGAAAAAAGCCTCATGGTGAAGACTGAATAGCATAGATGTAAATCACCTGGTCAGGTGCCCAGCAGATATTCTCAACCAAGATGATTTTACCTCCGGGAGACATTTTGGGTTGTCAAACTGAGGGGAGGGGAGGAGAGATGCTGGCAGCCAGAAATGCTGCTAATCATCTTTTAATGCATAAAGTGAGCTCCACAACAAGAAAGCACCCAGCCCACAATGTCAGCAGTGCTAAGAAAGAAAATCTCTGTTCTAGAGAACAACACTTTGTAAACTCTAATTTTTTTAGGCTGATCCTGGGCTTAGAAATAGAAAAGAAAAACAAGATTAAAATACCTTTTTGTCTTCAACAACAAAGCAAAGCTATACTTTTAAAATATGGCACAGAAGAACCAAACTCCTAAAGCGTCTGCCCAAAATATTCTTTTGTCTCATAAAATGAAGGAAATTCTCACATTGGCTAGTGATATTTATAAAAGATCAACATATAACTCTGAAAACTGAGATTCATTAAAATGAATGAGATGAGAGAAGAGAAAATAAAAGAAGAAAAGAGTGATAAAATAACAAGATGAGAGAGGATGGAAATCCATGTGGAAATAGCAACAATTAGAATCAAAATCAAGGCATCAACAGTTACTTTGTTTATCCCCCAAAAACCCATGTTTTAAGGGGTCAAAATAGGAATAGGAATGAAAACAACATAAATAACAGCTATTGTCATATTCTATGTTTAGAATATGACAATATTCTAAACACAGAATATGATGGGGTGCAGGGATTTCGCACTGTGAGATGGATACCCATGTGACCATTTTTGAGATGAGAAAACCAGCATGTGGGTATATGAGTTAGACCCAACTAGATTTCTTGGTTTCTACCAAGGAATCTGAATCTAAAGAAAAAAAAATGCAAAATGAAAGGATATTGAGAGATTTTTCTTGGGAGTGATGGTGGTGGAGTGGATCAAGAATCTAGTGGTCTGGTGGCTAGCAGCAACTGATGGTAATGCCAGGAGTGTGGATCAGGTCGTAGAGGCACCCAGCTCTGTGTCCTAAGCAGATGCTCCCATCAGGGCCTTGGCTATGTTCTCTGCTCACTAGGGCCCCTTGTTTCCTGTCAGGTTTTTAAGCTGATTCTTCGGTATTTTCATCAGTGAATAAATCTTCATATTCTTCCAATAATCCATTTCTGTCTTGGGTTTGCAAGGAAGAAATCGGACTGGTTCAAGGTTAAAAGGAGAAAATAGGAAAACTCTAGAGTTATTTAAATAAGAAAATGGAGAATGGCGTTTGAAATAAAAAATAAATAACTCTATCTTATCTCCTCCATTTCAAGGACTTGCTCCTCTGACCAGGAAGTGTTGTTTTTAAGCTAAACAAGCAATGATTCTGTTGGGGGAGGGAAGAGATGGGGTGCAGGGATTTCTGCAGCAGCCTGGATGCCACCTATCACTGGCATTCAATGGCTATACATTTTCTTAAAGTTAAATATTTGAACTGTCTTTTAAAACTTTATGTTACTGGCCCCCAGGACATTCTTCCCTAAATTTTTCTTATACCTGCTTCATTCTTGTCATTTTTGTCTCCAGTTAAGAGCACCTTCCTCAGAAATGCCTTCCCTGAACACCGAAGTAGGTTCTCTCATGTTCCCATCTCTTACCACAGACCCCATCTTATTTTCTCAATAACACTTCCATCCTCAAATCTTTCTGATTATTTATTTACATATTTATTTCCTTCTGCCCAAAACCACTGTGAGGTCTTTTTTTTTTTTTTTTATCTTATTTCTGATTATGTCCCCAGAGCCTGGAACAGTCCTGGCATGAAGGGAATAAATTTTGAATGAATAAATCAGTGGATGGAGTCCAAACTCCTTAGCTTGTCATATACTCTCCATACTTTCAAAATAACTGAAACACATTGATTTTTGTATTCTTGCCATGTGGAGATTAATGGGGTGGGGATATGATTTGTTTGATTTAGTTCTAAAAGCAGAGTTTTGAAAATTAAAGGATAAGCAATCTTACTATTTATAATTTCTCCTTTATTAATATCAAGGCAGTTTTGAAAGAAGTTACATTGTACAGAAAACCTAATATATAACATAGTTCTCTTTCTCACAAACATTTTAATTTGATATAGCAAATTATCATCATGTAAGCAGTATAATAATTGTTTACTGAGCATATACTAGGTATCATGCACTATATTAGTCACTGAAGAAGTAATTGTGAATGAGTTAAGTGCAATCTGTGCCCTTAGGGGACCTATAATTGCACTGGGGATCCAGATACTGTTCAAAACACATATGGTAAGTGCGACAACACAGCATATGGAGTAGTGCTTATCTCAGGATGGGGTGGGGGTGGGCAATAGGTAGTAAAGTCTAATCTGAGAACTGAGGATAAGTTAGCTGAGCCAAAGTGGGTGCAGATGGAGACGGAGCATGAGGCAAAGAATCAGCGGGTACGAAAAGGAAACCCATGAAGAGGTCAGGCCAGAGTGACACACCCTGACCACATCACACAGGACCAAGATCAATTAGCAGGGTCTGGGCCACTGGTGTCAGCAGCAGCCTGTTTCCTATAACTGAATTCCTCTCACCACCATTCTAAGATTTGTGTGTCTAAATCCTTTCCACCGATGCATAGCTTAAATAAACATCACCTCTTCCAGGAAGTTTTTCCTGATCTTCCACATAGAAGAACTTCTCTCTCCTTTGTCTGTCACTTTATTTTACAGGCTGTCCAGATGACCACACAGGATGTACACTGCACAATTTACCCAACCATATATGACAACTCTACAAATACTTTCATATGTATGAATGCACCATATCTTTTCTTTGTCTTTAAGCAACTAGAGGTCATAATTCTTACTGGTTTTATCTAATTGCCTATATCAACTTGGATTTGGAATGTCAATGATCTATCTATTAGGTCAGTGAGAAACATTAAGAAAATTTAGATATATTTTTATAAAATTGGTGATAACTTGTTAAAAGTGTGTTTTTAACAGTGTTCAGATGTGATGTGAGTGAGATATTGACCTGTCATTTTTGGCAAAACTCAGTTCGTTCAGCTGCTTCTTTTAATTTTAAAAATTCACTTTATGTTGTCTCATGACTATTTCACAACTTCAGAGGATTCACAAGAATCCAATCTGTTGATGTTACCATTGAGTTTATTATTTTTTGTAATTCCACAAGTGTGTCGTGTCTTCCCATTAAGAAATTGTTCCAGTAATGCATACTTGAAACATCGAATTATCAGTACGATCTACTTTGAGAGATTCTGTGTCATAAGAACTACCCCACTGTTATTTATTTATTTCTTTTAGGCAAGGCAACCCTTGGTTGACCTCATAGATTGCAAGGTACTTGTCAGTTTATAATCCCTTACTTTTTATTTTTTATGCCTACAGCACCTGGTCTTCCTAGGTGTTCTCTCATCCAAGTACCAACCAAACCCAACCTTGCTTAGCTTCCGAGATCAAACAGGATCAGGCGTGTTCAGGGTGGTATGGCCATAGACCCACGGTTCTTTTTTTTCTTTTCTTTCCTTTCTTTTCTTTTCTTTTCTTTCTCTTCTCTTCTTTTTTCTTTCCTTTTCTCTCTCCTCTTCGATCCTTTCTTTTTTAACAGTGTGACAGCTATTTGAATTATACATCTATTAAAAAGAAGTTAACTTTAACTCTTAACTGCTTTCCTGATGGTTATATTGAAAAACTTCCACACCTCACTGCCATCTGGCATCATTAACCTCTGAAATTATTTTTAGGCAATCTGTGCTAAAGTGTGTGTGTGTGTGTGTGTGTGTGTGTAAAGACATTTTTTAGGGAATTTTTTCTTAAAATTACTTTCAGTAACTCAGAAAAGTATAAGTTGTATCTGCTGTCCTTATTTTACTAAATTCCACACACATATGGTTTGTGTTTTTGAAAAGCAAAACCTCTCCTAGCTCCATTTATTTATCTTGGTGAATCTGAGAGACTCCAGGAAATAATGCTCAGAGTAATATCATTTTTGTGCTGGTAATTCCTTCTCCTAGTTCATCTTTGAGGTTATGGCACTGAATGCAACTGTTAAAACACAATGTAATCTAGAAGTAGTATCACATTAAGCCCTGAGACCTAATGAAATTAATGAACTAATTTATTAGTTCATTAGGGGGGCACATGGCCAAGAAAATGGGAAGCAGCATAATTCAGCACTGATGGATAAAAGGGCAAGAAAATGAGTATTGCCAGATGGTCTCAGTGAAAGCCCTGGGCATAAAATAAAAATGTATAGAAAAACATATATACAGTATTGGAATCTTGACAATAATCTACACTGTATTTACAGTTTGCACTAGATTACATAATATTTATGAACTTAAACATTTTTTTGCAAGCAGATAAATTTTAAAGAACACTGAATTTCCTTGCTTACAGACTCAAAACTAAATCTATTAAATTCATAGAGAAATGAAATACTCAATTTGTGATAAATTGTTTTCATTTCAAAAGTTGTCCCCAAATTGAAACAGAATATGTCATCAATTTTACCAAATTTGGAGAGGCAATAGTGTTTCTGGGGGTGGGAATGAGGAAAACATGATGAATTATCATGATGAGTTCCTACCTCAAAGGATATGCACATCTTATCCGAGGAATCAAATATTTAACAAGGGACAAAATTACCCAGATTTAGATGTGGGTTCCTTGAGGGCTTTTTCATATAACTATATAGAGACACTGCTTGACTAAATTTTAAGTGGTTAAGAAGAGTTGCTGTATTCTCTGTGGTCAAGAATAGTGATTTCTCAGAGTAAGCACAAATAAGAACATTACAAGTGGATTTTCAAGAGGAAAGATTTCTGAATATTTGAAGGCATCTGTGGATACATGCAGCATTTCAGAGGTAAAATTTCTTTAAATTCTAAGTACTTCTTCTAGAAATACTTTTTACAGTGACAACCTTACTATCCTTTTCTCAAATTATGTTGAAAGAAAATTTATTCAACGAATATTTTTAAGTGTCTATATACATATACATATTTATATACATGGTATGTAATATTTGAATCGAAGATGTTTTGAGGTATGACTGGTATTTTGTGAAAAATCAGTTCTATTTATATATCAGAAAGATAAGGAAAAGGAAAGACAAAGTTATTAAACTAAATGAGAATTTAAAAGTAAAGATTTTACAAAGATTTTACACTTAAGTTTTTTTTTTTTCTTCAATAAAGCTACCTAACTGCCTTACAATTCTATGAGAATCAAGAAAAATAATAATGTAACGGTGTGGAAATTATGGCTGGTGGAAAATACCAACTATGACTCAGGAGCCATGTCTTCCCAGGCTGCTCTGCAAGAGACTCCTGTCTTGAGGTGTCAATAAGATTAACATCCAAATAGTAAATTGGCCCAGAAACATGAGGTATTGGCGTAGGAAGTAAGTGTAAGAGCCTTCTCCAGGGAAAATGTCTGTCTCCAAGGCATGCCAGGTCATTATAATAATACACTTTGCTTAACTGAGAAGTTAATTTTTTATTTAAATTTTTTTATATGATGGGCTGACACCTCTTATATTAAGTTTCCAGATCATTTTGAGGCCAACCTAAGTAAAATGTAGATAAAATTATGTACCAACTCACTTGGTTATCTGCAGAGTCCCTCTAAAAATGGTGACACTCCAGGTGGGCATAGAGGAAAAGAAGAAATATAAGTAGAGGGATGAAAGAAGCAAAGACAAATGTGGCTGAATTTACATGTTTAACTGGAGTTGGCCCTGAATTCATTCTGAATATCTTTCCATCATTGAACAGCTCAGGGAAATATTGAGTGTGTAGAGAAAACAAAATGCTGAATTTGGCTGGAAACAGAAGTAGTAGCTAGAAAAATAATTTGGCATCTTCACAGAAAAGCTCTAAGTGGCCTGTCAAGTTATTTGGACCCCATTCATTTATCCACTCAGTGAATATTAAGCATTCACTGTGTGTCAGAAGCTATTCTAGGCAATGAGAACTCAATGGAAAATAAGATGGAGAAGAGATCATTCTTCTGTATATTGGAGATGATGAAGGGAGGGAATCGACAAGAAAAACAAGCAAGAAAATATCCAGTGGTGAAAAATGCTATGAAGAAAATACAATGGACAGTGATCGAGATGGCAACATGGATTGAGCTGCTATTAGGTGATCAATGAAGACTTTTTTAAAGGGTGACATTAAGGATGAGACTGAGATGACAAGAAGGAAGCATCCATGAGAAGGTCTTGGGGAAGAACTGTCTAGGGAGAGGGAATGAGCTCTAAGGTGAGAATGGGTTGTATGGTTGGAATATAGTGATCAAAGAGAAAGAGCAGTAGGAGATGATGAGGTGAGGTGAGGTGAGCAGGGGCTAGCTCATAGAGGACCTTCATGGTTAAAAGTTTGTGTATTTCCCTAAATACAATGAAAGATAATGGAATATTTTAATTGGGGATGTTTTGAGGTATGATTGACAGTTTTTGAAAAGTCAATTCAATTGGTCTTTTATGTGAAAAATGGATTAGAGATGGGTAAGGCTAAAACCAGGGAGAAAATTTTCAATAATTAACAAGGAAGTTATATGAATATTTGTGTGAGGAGTGCTGGTTCCTAGGAGTTGGAGGTAAGAGAGGAAGTAAAGTGAAGTATCCAAATTTGGGGTTTATTTTAAATCAGATCTGTTATGACTTAATCATGAAGGATACAGGAAAAAGAGAGGAATCAAGAATGACTCCCGTGTTTTGATTTATGGAATGGGGTAGAGATGAAAAAGACTGGATGATCAGATTAGAAAGGGAGTCCAGAGATCTTTAAGTGATGGGGAGCCATTGAAGTTTTATTTGGTTTTTGAGCATGATTAAGTTATACTTCAGGAAGACAATAGGTATATGTGAAATTGTAAGTGTAAGAATTAGAAATGTGGGTTCTTGGTTATAACATTAGTCGTATGACAGTAAAAGTTACTCGATTTCTCTTTAAATTACTAACATTCATAATCATTATTAAAGCCTCTTAAGTAACTAAGAAACTAAGCTAGGAGCTGTGAGTACCAATCTGAATGAGACATATTCCTTAAGAGAGGAGCTTGCACTGTGTCTGGAGTCATAGAAAGAGCACATGTAACTATAATAGTGCGTTTTAATATTCACAGTTGTGTTTCTGGTGAAAGACCAAAGTGCTATGGGAGTTCCCAAACCGAGAAGATCATATCTGTCTGGAGTGGTTATGGTGGGCTGGGGGAAAGTATTTGATGAAATTCTTAGGCTTTAAAGGATTGGTAAGAGAAGAGGAACTTGGTCATTATGAAAAAGTCACCCTAAAGTCCCTCTGCACACTAATTAGATATGGTCTTTATGATCACCGCCGTTTCTGCATACATTTTAATTTTCCCATCTTCCTTCCACAGACTGACGACTTTGTTTTTTATTTTTCTAAGGTCTTCAGTTACCATTAGGGGAGATATTTTTAAGCAAATTATTAACAGATGACACATTCTCATGCATTCGGATGTTGAGCCACTTTGTGGGTAGAGGAAATACTCTGAATAAGGCCACAGAGCATGGAGAGAAATTTGAGAGCATCAGATGTAGAAACTGCTTAAGGTAAAGCAAACTTTTCTTCCTCAGGGACTCATCGGTTTGCATTTTAAGAGGCTTAAAACTTTGCCTCCAAAGATACTAAATTATTCCTCTCTAGTCCAGGGTCTAACACAGTAAAGAAGAGGTACTCAAGAAGGATCACTATTTCTTTGGGTTGGCAAATCCTGTATTCACCGCTGTTGTTTTTGTTTAATCATGCCACTGAAGCTAAGACAACTTGATGGAAGGAAAAACCAGAGACGAAGTGGGGTAAAAGCAGTCAATCTTTGGCTTTTCTTGTATTAAAAACAGCTATTAAGTAGTTTTCTTCATTTTTCAACCCTTCAAATTGTTAACCCTTTTGATGGCAACAGATTCCTCAGGGCATAGTCAAAAGCCAACAGATGTCAACTTTTCTTTTGACCTATATGAAGGAGGAAGAATGAAAAAAGAAGAGGGCACATCTAGGCAGAGGAGCTGCTATCAACAAGGCAAAGAGGTGCCTGTGGGCCATGTGCCATGTTGCCCAGTGGAAGATGGTGTTTTTAATAGGACTATTCCTACCTACTCCAGATAGAAGGCTGCGTATTGTTGTTTATTATCCAACTCCATTTTCTGTTTATCATATCCACTTCTTTTTCCCCAGAAAGCCTTTATTTTCTGATTAAATAGAAATCATAGATGGACTGGAAATGGAAGTGCTTACCTGCAGAAAAACATATAAAAAATACGTACTGTATCTTCGTTTTATCTTGCTTGGTCATCATGTCTCTGCTTTTGTAAGTGACCCTGTCCTCTTTTTCCTTTTTCTTTCTATTCCTCAGGTTAGCACAGTAAAATAAGCATAATTTGTTTTTCCTTTATTATCAGAGAAATACATCTTTAAAACTCTTAAAATATTTATAAGCATAAAGATTCCTTGTTCAATAGGGAGAATTAGAAATACAGAACACCATATATCATTACTGAACTCACAGATCAGTGTGTCTGTGTGTGACATGCAATGATAACTGTATCATATTGGATAGGAATTATGTTTTCCTCATGTGCTGCAATAAGCATACAGTGTAACAAAACTATATTACAGATTCATTACAATTACGCAATGGTTTTCACTTAGCACAATAAAATAAAAATAGGGCAATGCTTTTTTAAAAAACAAAATAAATATGGATAGAGAAAGATAGAATCACTTATAATCTCACTACTCAAAAAAACTACTCTAAATATATTGTAAATAAATTTCCTGTCCTTTCCAACATGTGCATACACATAGAAGCTATAAATTACACATGTTTATCTATAAACTGCTTTTCTCTCTTAACAATCTATCGGTTAATGTTTTCTAAGTGTGATTGTCCAATTTCAAAACAAACTTATGTAAATTTCAAGCTTTTCTCAAAAAGTTCTCAAATATTTCTGAGTGTTTCCTGGGGGCGGGGGTGACTTATATATACTCTAAAAATAATCTTCTTGGCCATTTTTCTCTCTCCAAAGCATGAAGCTCTTTTCTCCTTTATTACTTTCTCTTTTGCAATTAAGAGCAAAAGTGTGGCTATGTTCTCCTACTCTCCCCCTTCCCAGTGACAGTTGCTGCTGCTGGTGGCAACTAATGTCTAAGAGAAAGTTCTTAATGCTTGAGGCCTGAGATACAGATATCTGCACCAAGCGTGCCCTGTCCTACTCTTATGAATGTGATTAAAACTAATAGAGATATTGAGTTTTGTTCTCAATGTAACTGATATTTTGTTCTTTATTCTATCTTTTAATCAAAGCCCCCTTTCCCCATAGTACTCATGCATTCACCTGCTCATTCATTCAACAAGCACATGAGCTATGAAATCAAAATAGATATGATCCCTGGGTTCATGAGCCTCTGGTCAAATAGAAAGTCAGGCATTAAGCAAGTAAACACACCAAGTACTAAAATTTTACTAGGAAGGGGACTATGGATGCTCTGCAGGAAGATAATAGAGGGAGCACAGTTCATCTTGCAGACTTTGGAGGCTGCTCTCAGGAAATGAGTCAATGGAGGCTGAGAAACTGATAATCTGCATTTCCAATACCATCTTGTCCCAGAATCATTTTTACCCTCATGCTCCAGCCCATTTTCCTAGATGTCACCCACTTTCTAGACCCACCTCTCTTCTTAGAATGAGCTCAACCTCCAAGACCTCTCCATCCTTTGATAAAAGGATTCTGCTGAGCTATTCTCCACATCTCTAACTTTCTAGAATTCTGGAATGAACTCAGCTTATAAACAGTTTTAAATCTAACCATTTTTATACCTTCCTATACAAAGATGGTTAGAAATAACTTCTCAATAAAGATCTAATTACCCAGTCTAGATGATTTTTATAATTGAAGCAAATATCTATATCTATATCATTTTATAATTGAGGAAATATCTATTAGAATGCTAATACTACTTGGTGCTATTCTGTGGTACCAGGATCATACAGTAGCTTTCACAACTGTAAAAGAATAATGAATTAGAAGAAAAGAGACATTTTATTTTTTCTCAAAGAGGTTTGCTTTTGTCCTTTGAATAATAAAGAGTTTTCACATGAGAAATAGAGGAAGACAGAAATAGAGGGAGAAAAGGAGGGGGAGAAGAATTTAGAGAGTGAGAGAAATAAACAGTTATAGTATTTTAAATGCCAAGGTTCCTATTGCTTCTCAACCTTCCTTGGCTCAATGACCTAATATAAATGAGATACAGTTATACTCCAGTACCTCTAATTTATAGAGCTAGGCAAATGTCTCTCACTCCATCTTTCTGATCTATTTCATTTTTCTTTAATGATGATTCTCTATGCTCTTCTCTATGCACAGATCAGGTGACCGGGGCTTCTAATAGGTAATGGGTTGTTTCATAATAGAAGTTTACAATACCTTGGCCTCATAAAGTCTTCTCTATGCATAGGAGCCATTTATGAAAATATATGAAGATATCATACATCTGTTATGTCTTAGGAGAATGGCATCTGACAGCATGACATTTTAAAACAGCATGCGAGCTTCTGAGCATGACTTTTGTGTAGAAATAAAAAGATATACACATACACAGCTCAGTGAGCTGTAAAAGGGAACGTTGTAAATTAAAGCAGAGCTCAAAGGATCACAAAAATAAGAGGCCATTTCTCTGCTCATTGCTAAATCTGGGATAGTTTTTTTTTTTTTAACTTTGGCACTTTACAATCTTAAATCATTACCTTATCTACATAAAAAATCTTAAAAAAATATTTTATCTCAAACTGTTTAGATTATAATTCTCTATTTTACAAGAGACATTTCTTATCATTTCAGTTATCTGAAAAGTCACCTTGTTATATCACTGAATTCTGCTGTGTTGTTGAATTTTTAATAGGTTTTCCTAGACTTGATTCTGCAGTGGTCAATGAAGTGAGAAGTCAGAAAAGTGAAGCCACAAAGGCAGATGTAAATGTATATGCTGACCTTGAAGCAGCCCCTCAGCTCTAGATGCCATCAGGTGGAGATGCTGTCAGAGCTGATATGTCTTCCATTGGGCAAGATGGTGGAGATCCTACCTCTTCAACAACACTCCCATTTTCCTTTTATAACATCTCACTCTCTTCTCTATTACTCAGAAAATATAACTGCCTAACTGCCTATAACTGGTAGTAATTCTGTGGACCATCAGTCTTTCAGCAACAAGAGAGGTGATATAGTGGGACTCGTTGTGGTGATATTATTAGCACAGGCTATGTAAAGCCTGATTAAAGAGACTAACCCCTTAAGTAAAATTTGCCTTTTGTGGAAAAAAAAAAATCGGTCAGTCAGTTGGTATTGCAGAAACCTGGAATCTCTTCATGAAATCAGTATGCCTAAACAGATTTAAAATTTACCATTTTGCTGATATAATTACAAGTGTATTTCATTAGAAGTAGTAATAGCTATATCATGTATTGATTATTTATTCTCTGTCACACACTATATTTGGTGCCTTCTATGTGACCTTATTTAATCCTTACGACAACCTTTTGAGTAAGGAAGTTATTATTCTCATAGCACAGATGGAGAGATTTAGAAAGAAGAAATCAAACGTACGGTCTCATATCACTAGAAAGTGATAGAGCCAGACTTCAGACCCTGGTGTGTGCCCTAATCACTAACTTCAGTCTCACAGAATTTATATTAAATGACAGATTTGGTGAAATAATTTGATTATCTCCAAAAGGAATATGTTTCCGAAGTAAGAATACTATAGATTTTTTTTCCCTGAAGCATTAGGGAAAGTATTCATGCTCGTTAATTTTATGTATGATATGCATTCATTAAGATAAGTACAGTGTGAGGCTCAGATTATGCCAATTTTTAACGAGAAAATATTGCAGGATTCCCAAACTGGAAAAATAAACTGGCTTGGGATGGGTAAGAATCCAGGTCACCTAAAAATACCTCAATGCCTTTTAGTTATTTTTAAGTTAAGATATTTTTGTTCTGTGTAATAGTGTAGGTAGAACATATTTGATGCTCACAAGAGCTAAAATAAAATCTCACAGTGCTTTCAGGAGAAAGTTTTCATTATTCTATTTTGTATATTGAAGGACAGACATATTGAAATATGTCATTTTACTGATTGTAAAATGACAGCAAACATTTATTGAGCATGTAATATATCCAAGGCACTCATGCAATTCTCACAATCGCTCTATGAAGTAGATACCCCCATGATAAAGCTGAGACAGAGTTATATAACTTTCCCAAGGTCATACAAAGTATCATATCCAGGATGGAAGCCAGGCATCCATCTCTAGAATCTGTGCTCCAGGTCACTCTGTGGCATCACTTCTCCTTCTATACATGCTACTATATGTACATATTAAGCATACCACATGTTGCTATTATGTTTAAACATTTATTTTCTAATGTTGCTCTCCGTAATGACTGTGGTTCATAACACTGGCTTAAATTTCTTTAACTATCTAATCAGTTCAGTTGCATTTATGGTTTTTATTTCTTTCTGCACGATCATTCCGTTAAATTTTTTCAGTTTCTTCATTAAATTACTCAGACAATAAACATTCATTCAGCACATAAAGCAAGTATTATCTATAACCAACTTTGCTAAGCATTGGGGCAGTTACAAAGACTCTACTATAGCATCCTAGAGCTGACAACATAAAGAAGGGTTGGAGTAATGGTTTAAGGCTGACTCAAGTAACACAGCTAACTTGACTATAGTTTAGGATAAGGTATAACCATAAAATAGGTGAGAAGCCCTGTAGGAGTTGAAAGAAGAAATTCATTTTATTAGGATATAGAACAGGAAAGGTTTATGAAGGAAATGGAATTGAGGTGAAATTAAATTTGTCCTAAAGAATGAATATTTGTTATCAGAGATGTGACATTCAGAAAGGACCTTAGAGATATTGTACCTAATTCTCTCATCTTGAGAGAATAACAAGAACTAGAAATGTTCATTGATTTCCCAAGGTCATCTGTAACTCCTACTTCAATTCCAAACAAAATGCTTGCTTAGTACTTTTTTCAAATAGTTTTGACAGATTGTCTAGAATTCAGTATTTGTTACCTTGCTTAAATCTTAGATACTCCCAAGAGGCAAATAAAATAAAACAGATCTTTAGTAATTAGTAAAAATAATTAAGGAAAAGTAATGCTGATTAGGCAAATCTGAGGTAGAGCCTGACAGATTTAGTGCCAAGTCAGGCTTGGAAGAGAAGAAAAAGTAGCAGATGGAGTTTTGTGGTAGTGATGACAGCAGGTGGGAAACAGGTAATAGCAAACAGATGGGCCTCATAATATAGAAAGACCACCAGCATCACATTTTCCACTGCTTTGTTCCCACATGGTTTTAAGATTCAGAATAGTTCACTGAAAAAATCTTACTAAGCACAAATTCTTACAAAGGTATAATGTGAGGTGTTATGAAAGGAAAGTATTAAAATAAGGATGTTTCTGGGTTCAAGCTCTGTACTGAAGCTCAAAAAAGTAGGAAATATAAAACAAGTACAAAAAGAGGGCCATATCATGCAAAAGAAGACAAATAAATGCTACAAGAGAAGTATGTAAAGCGTTCATGGAGAATATGACACTCAGGATGATGGTAGTCTATAGGGGTGAAAAGGTCAGAAAAGCAAAGGAAATTCTCAAGATAAACCGAAGATCAGAGGCAGGTAAATGCTGGAGAGGATTTGCTTAACTGACAATGGCAGACAATGCAGTTATAGACAGATAAACACATGTCATGGGAACCTATATAATAAGGTAGTAGAGACTCCTAATTATCAGTATGGGACTGGGAACAGATCACTTAAACCTCTCTCAACTTTTATTTCTGCTTTTCTAAAGTAAGATAGTTCCTATAACCTTTTCCAGGTTTAGGAGTTAGTAATTTCCTAACTAGAGGCTTGTTAATTGCGAAGATGAATATTTTCCAAAATATGGGACAGTATATGCTACAAGTGGAATGCAGATTGTAAGTGGTTTATATGTAATATTTATGTTAATAATTACATGTTTTGTAGAAGTAATTTCCATTTTTTTGTAGTGTTAAAAGTTTTTCTTTAAAATTTTGGTGTAAGTAAAAAATGTAATACCAACTTGTAGAAAAACCATAAGTATTTTTATTTATGTGTTGTAGTTTGATTCACACAAGGTTTGCAGTTCACACCATAATATAACTATGCTATAAAATTTATTCATGGACTCATTTATTTATTATACAAGTATTTATAGAGTGACAACTGTGTAACCTCCTCTAGCTTCAGTGGTGATAATTTGGTGAACAAAAACAAACAAAATCTTCACCTTCATGGAGCTGACATTCTGAGGTGAGAATGACTACAATAACAAACATGATAAGTGATATAGGGTTGGTAGATGTTAAGGGCTAAAGGAAAAAAGTAGAGCAGGATAAGGGAGACAGGGTAAGCAAAGGACATGTGTTAGATGAGGTGGTCAGGTAAGCCCATTGGGAAGGTGACATTTTATCAAGAATTTCAGAGAGGTGGGGGATTGAGCCCTGTGAATATCTAGGAAGAAGAATAATGTTGTGTTTTACTTACCACTGAATAAAATTGATGTTCCAAGAAAGTGTGTCTTAATGATCCTCTGGAATCCTGCATCCTGAGTTAATATACATCATGGTCATGTCATCAACACCAGGGAACCAAGAAACTAGTGTATTTGGAAGGGGGAGGAGAGGAGAGGACAGAGAAGGTGTATTTCATGTGGAACACGGTTAGAAATACTAGAAAGACATCCCATGGAGAAATCCAACAAGTTGTTGGAGATGTAGGTATAAAATTTAGAGGTGAATTTGGATTTGAGGAAGTAAATTTTGGGAGTCATTTCTATAACATTTAAAACTGTGACATTGCATAGAGAAAAGAGGTAAACAGAACCCTAGAAACCCCATTTCTGTAAGGGATCAGTGGTGGAGCCAAGGAGACTGAGTGAACTTACATGTACTCATTGCTCTTAAGAGTCAAGCCCTTGACTGAGAGCAAAGCAGTTTGTGAGTGTTATATACTGACTGCAAAGGAAGTAAACAGTGAATATGCAGTAAACTTATCTTTCAAGGAGTTTTGTAGAAGAAGCTCTAAAGTATAGTGGTGGTGAAATGTGTGGTCTCTAAAGTTAAGAGAGACCTGAGTTCAAATATTCATAGTTTGGGTGTAGGTAATTTACTTCACGCTCTTCCTTGAGCATGCCAGAGACACCTACATCAGGAGGTTATGAGGCTTCAACAAGACTATGTATGTAAAGGTGCCTGCTGCAATACTTGGTAAGTGTTGGCAATTGTTTAAGTATATAGATAACACTGTAGCTTAAAATAATAACAAAAGAACAGATTTTATAGCTGTATTTTAACTTATGGGAAATTTGAGGGATTTTTTTTTTAGGTGGGGTTATTATTAGTAGTGGGAGGAGAAAATTCAACTATATAAGAGCTTCCAGGATAAAACAGGTTCTTATTTTTGCAACTATTACACAATTTGAATAAGATCAGTTATATTTAGCTCTTTAGTTAAATATTTCTTGTTCTTTTTAAAAAATAATAAATCCCTTTTAATATGAACAATAGCTGTTCTCTGCAGAAAAATGCATATAACCATGAAAATAAATGGATCCACAATTTGGAAATAAAGCAGAAAAACAATTGTCATTTCAAAGTTTGCTAGAGCAGTGTCTAACAAGTCTGACTTTAAGGGATGTAGCTTTGTCTGATTTACTATTTATTACTAATCAGGTCCTACTGCTCTAAAGTACATCTTAACTTGTAGAAAATTGAAGAGATGTAAATGATTTCTGTCCAGTTAAAGTGCAAATTATTTCTCTCCAAAAGAGAAGATAATCCCAAAGGCCACGCTCTGATTATCATGTGGTACATTCACCATTTTTAAATCTAATTTAGCCAAACATTCCAGCTTTATTCCTTTTACTGACCTCTTTTGTTGATCTCTTGTATCTTTCTTTGAATTAACTTTGCCACCTTGCTGGTTCCCTCATTTATAAGTTAAGTAAATCTTTCCCCTGTTCACCATATATTTGTATGGAGTTACATTTGTAGCTTTTAAAAAATTATGCCTTGGCAAACAATGTATCAGTTAGGGTTTAAGCGAAACCATTTCTATAATGTGTGTGTGTGTGTGTGTGTGTGTGTGTGTGTGTGTGTGTATTTATGAAAAAAATATATATAATTAATTAAAAGGATTTGACCTTACTGGACTATGGGAGCTGGTTAAGAGCTCTAAGTAAGCATGTAAAGTTGTTTTTGTGTCTGGTGCTGGCACCTGAAGTCCCACACAGGCAGTTGGGAAGAGAAGATGAATGTGAAGCACAGCTCGCGAAGACAAACAGAATGAAAAAGAAGCCAATGTCTTCCATCATGGAGCTAAATACGCATCTGGTCCAGGAGTCGGGGAAGCTGATCTGGCAGGAGGGCCTGGCAAGGGCTCAGCTGCTGCCCTAGACCAACAAGGCAGGCCTGCAGATAAGTAACACTATGCCTGAGTTCCAACAGTGCTTGGTCCCCTGCACTCGCCTTTCAGGCCTAAAAAAGTGAAAACAGAAACAAAAATAAGACATTCACAGCTCCACTTACACTTTCTCAATCTTGTATAAAATGTCTTTTTAGGTTCACACTAACCTGGAAATCAGCAGAGAAGGAATTCTGGAAAACATAGTTCCAACTTAGCCAAATTGATACCCTCTGGATTTCTTCTAAGATTTCTCCTAAGATTTCTCCTAATATTTTGTGGGGTGGGGGTTCATAGACCCCTGAAAGCCCATGATAGATAGCCTAGAGGTTATGAACCCTGGGTTATTACAAATTTCTTTCCTAGTTGTACATGATAATCAGAATCGTGCCAGTGACTCAGTTAAGAAAACACTGCCTTCCAAATTTAGGCTTATCAGTGTCAATCAGTTTTAACAGCTGGAAGAATCTATATATTTGACTTTCTAATGTACTCTCTATCCTAGAGCAAAATTTTGAGAAGATCATCAGTTTTCTCTAGATCCTAAGGAGTCACATTCTTGACAATGTTATTTTTTTTAGTTTAAGTTTTGTTTTCCAAATTTTCAAGCAAATGCACATTTTTTTAAATGTACATATTCTTAGAGATTTATTTCATATGACACTGACTTCAGTCACAATTAATTATATAAAAGAAATGAATATTTTTTCTTTGACATCTCATGTTTCAGATATTTTTTAAGCTATAGAATTGTATTGAAGATATTGCTATTTACTTTGAATTTTTAAACTTCTTAAAACACTGGGTGCCTTTTCATTCTTACACTAGCTTCTTGGTTTTGAGTCAATAGAAAACATTTTAATTAGGTTACTTCTTGAACTTTTAACCAATCTTCAACACCATAGAAAGGAGGCAGACCCTGGCCATCTGCTCATTGACAGTGGAAAGGCTCTCTATCACAGAGCTAGATAATAACAGCCAAGATATTGAGGATTTTTATGTCATGCTGCTTTATTGTTATGGGAATTTGGCTACTTTCCTTTCTGAGAATTGTTTTCACAGAGAAATTACTTTGTGAGATTTTACTGAACATTCACTTTTCCATCATCTGAAAGTCTTACAACTTACAGTGGATATAATAACAAAAGCATACATGTGCATAAGTTAAAACAAAAAGAAATCTTTATCTTTGACCCATTTTTAAATTTTTACCTGAGATTTCATATTTTCTGGTGTTATAAAAAAACATTATCATGCAGGTAAAAAATAGCAGTTGATGGAACTATAATACCAGGGCAAAACATTATTTTAGTTTTCTTAAATTTATTTATTCAAAAACTATGTCCACTGAGAAAATAATTCTTATAACATATTTGGTTACAAAGCAAAAAAGAATGCTTAGGTTCTAGTCTTATGATCTATACAGAAAGTTTATTTTATGTATGTTATCTGTAAAATTCTATTTTTAATTTCTTAGTTTTTATATAAGATGATTTAATTTTAGTTGTGAGTCATAAATTTATACATAGCACCCAATAATAGGTGATAATATTTGCTGAATGGAAAAGAAAAGAACAAATGAATGAATACATATATTTATAATGCTGTATTTGTCTGTTTAGAAACATCAGTTAGCATATCTACTACTAAAGCACCTTCTCAAAGCGAGACATAGCCTCAATCGTACTCTGATGCAGCACACGCTGCTGGTGTTCAGAGGTGCGATACAAACAGTTCCCGTGGCCAGTCTATACTAGTCCGCAAAGAATCTAGGGTCCAAAAGTTCTGGTCTATCTTCAAGAGACCTCACTAAATGTAGGAAACAAATAATATTGTTATCATCACGGATGGGGACAAACTCACCTGAGGCCTGCTCGTCATTGCCTCTCCCTGAAGACCCGTAAAACTCTATATTGACCAACAAGACTCCTCATTTTAAAAACTCATGAAATGTCTGCTAATCTCTTCTGCTTTCCCATATTAAGAGAATTTACCATAATACACCCAAGCCCCCATAATTTCTCTCAGTATCAGCTTCTGCTTTACTTCACTCTGCAATATCTTCACGTTATGATAATCTGAGCCTTCTTATACTTTTCTATTCAGAAGATAACCAACAGAACTAGCTCTACAGAAATTGAGGAGTCACCGTTTGCCTTGTGTAGCTTACCCTTCCTCTATCCCATCTTCTACCATATCTTGCTTTCAAGTTACAAAAATTCACCCTTAATTGTAAATATGATTATCTTTTAAAATGCACATCTGGTAATCCACCACTTCCCAACTTTAAGTGGCTTCTCATTTCTCTTAAGAGAAAGGCCAGACTCTAACATGGTCCCCAAGACTTGCATGCTCTTGTCACAGCCTAGCTCTCTGGCCCCATGTCTCTCGTCTCCCCATCGCCTCTGCCATCCGGCCATACTGGCCAGCTCTTAGTTCCTGGAAGGGATCCTGCTCACTCATGCCAGGAGAAAAGCCTTTGAACATATTGCTCTTTTTTCCCCCCACATAACCTACAATTCACCATTTTAATCATTTTGAAGTAGACAGTTCAGTGACTTTTAGCAAATACACAATGTTGTATAACCATTGTCACTATCAAGTTACAGACATTTTCTTCAACTCATACTTATTAGACAATTATTGCTCATTTTTACCTATCCCCAGACCCTGCAACCACTAACCTAATTTCGGTCTCTATGGATTTACCTGTTGGGGATATTTCGTATAAATGGAATCATAGAATATGTGGCCTTTTGTGTCTGATTATTTCACTGCATTTTGTTTTCAAAGTTAATTCATGTTGTAGCAAATATTAGTACTTCAGTCCTTTTTGTGGTTGAATAATATTCTATTTTATGGGTATTTAACATATTGCTATTTTGCTCAGAATGATTTTCCATCTTTTTCTTCACCTAGTTGTCTCCTGTTCTGCCTTCTGCAGTCAGCTCAATGATCACTTTCTTAAAGAATTTCCCCTAGACCCCGCCTAGATGAGGTCATGTGCATGCTTAGGCCTAGCTTTACCTTCTGCATAGCTCTTATCTCTGCCTGTAGTTAAACACTCATTTAAGGGCTCTTTGATTAATGGTCTTCTCCCCAGCTATAACCTAAGATCCAGGATACAAGAAATCATACCTGTGTTAGTTCTGTAGTCTATCCCTAGTGCCTATTATAGGGCGTGGTCCATAAAGAAACTTTTGTGAAATAAATGTTGCAAAATTATCTCCCACTAAAAAAGTATATCTTTCATTCCTAATGATATTTTGAATCAGAACAGAAATAACACTGTCATGGAGAAATTCCATGGAGGAGTTTCCCAGGAGTAAGAGGCAGCGTTTGTTCTAGGGGAGGGGCTCCCTGCTGCTCTAACACCCAGTGCCTACTGCACCTGTAAGCTCAGCCCTCTGAGTCACCATTCCATTCACTCTAATCTATCCCGCTTCAACTTCACCTGAACTCAAAAACAGGAGTATTTGGTTCCAATAACATCTGTATCTTGTCACTAGAAAAGTACTAATCTGCTTGAAGCAATTATCTCTCATCCATCTTTTCTCTCCAATATTTAAACCTGATTGAAATTTGATGAGTTTCTGTAATGCCTGCATCTGAAGCATGCTCTTCTCTGTAAATAGGATTGTAATTATGTGTTGGAATGTAATCTTCATTACCTCAATGGTGCTATTTCTTCCCAATGTTTTCCTGGTATTTGTAATGGGCTTAAAAGTAGTATTTCTTCTATGGTCATGCCACCCTAAACAAGCCCAATCCCATCTGATTCAAAAGCTAAGCAGGGTCGGGCTCGGTCAGTACTTGGATGAGAGACCACCTAGAAAGACCAGGTGCCGTGGGCGTAAAAAATAAGGGATTGTAAGCTGACAAGGTCCTTGCAATCTGTGTGGTCAACCAAGAGTTGCCTCGCCTAAAAATAAATAAAAAAATAAATAATAAGAAGTATTTCCTCTTTCATGTCCTTACTTTACCTCATATATAAACCATATCCTTTGTGCAAGTGTTTACAGTCTACACAATACTGTCCTCTCTTTGGGTAATTACATCTGGAAAACTGCCAGTCATTATCTTCTTAAAGTGATGGCAAATTCTTCGCTTGTATTTACAGACAGACGACAATTAAATTGAGGCCCTGATACAGTAAGAGTACAATTTAACTTACTCGGTGGCAGCATTTTTATTTAATTTTTGTATAATTACTCATGAGAAAAATTCCCCCCAGAATGATAGTTTTATGCTGCAAATGAGCTGTTTGAAATTCTCAATGAGGCATCAGATTATGGGACCGTTGTGCCAAATAAACTGCTTCATCTGCATGTAGAATCAGTATTATTTTAGTTTTTATTTATTATCTGATTTATTATGTCAACACAAAGAAAATGGGAATTTTTGTTGGCCCAGATACAGCTGAAACCTACAAATGTTTCTTTTCTCCTCTAGGTGGGGGTGGGGGCTAGATGTGGATAAAGTTAAAGGCAGTTCTCTGAAGGTTGAGATGTGAACATACAATGGCTGAACACAAATTTATTTTAAGAAACCTAAAAAAATAAAATAAAAATGGGTCCCTGGCCTCAAAGACTATCAATAACCTAATTAATTATGCAAATGTAGTAAATTAAAGAGGAATTATTTAGTCACAGAGGCACTGGGAGAAGGAGAGCACTATAAACATTGGCTATTCATACCTAAAAATTCAAGACTGACTGAGATCCTGGTCCAGTAATCAAGACCAATTGATTATTTGGCCCAAGCAATCAATTCCCAATTGTGTAGATAGCTATTAGAGTCCGATGTGGTATATTTTTGAATCATTACAAAATCTTGGTTGTTCTGATTATAATTTGACATCTCATAAAGCTTGTCTATGGGAAGAATGCATGCTGGTTCAGTTAATTGATTGTCTATTCAATTTGGATGTTATAGTTCCCATTTTATAAAATTAAAGATTGTTTTGGTTTTATATGCATATTTGTGATGTTTGAAAGAGTAAGAAAGATGTACCATAGATGGATCAACTTTGGGATATAAAGCAGATTAAATTTTGAACTTGCAAGATTGAGCCAGCACCGCAGCAGTGGTGAAGTCACCAAGACAAAAGCCAACCCACAGGCATGTTCTGCTCCTGATGGTGGCCGGTCACCCTCCCACAAGAGCACCCCTTTCTCTCACTATAGGTATTCTTTTAATGGGGTTATCTTCTTCTCTTTCAGATTTCTCTAAGGAGATGGACAGATCTAATAAGAAAACAACAACAAAAAGACTTCAGACTACAGATAGACACCTATATTTCATTATCAGATGTCCTCTGATGTCTGTTCCTAGAAGATTAGGGGCTTTTTGATATCTGTACCACTACAAGCCAAATGAGTTTAGAGACAGCCTATGAGCATGGGCATGTGCCAGAAATCTCCCGACACTGAGCATGTGAAAACAAACAAAAAATCAGGAAAACAAGGATGGACACATGCCAACATTCAGTTCTCAAGTATGGCTTTTGGATAAGCATATGCTATCTATTTCATATCTTGGTCTCTTCTTTAACATCCAGTGTGCTAATTCTATTCCCTGAATAACCAAGTACCAGATCAACATGATCCACATCCTCCTAAGATGTCGGGCTTTCAGCTTTTAACCTGCACATTATCATTTTTAAGTTCACTCTTAACAAATACCCTGTGACTGGAGAAAGATCACTCATTTCCATGTACTGTAATAAGATAATCTGTGAAAAAAATCTATTTACGTTTGCACATCAGAAAAGAAACTTTTGTTTATTCTAAGTATCTTTACATGTGGGCACATTTTTTTTCTTGAAGGTGGAGTATTTTTTAATGTTGATGTTGGAATACTCCACAAGTGAGGTCTGTGGCTTTCATAATTATGAAAGATTTCAGCATAAATCAACAGACACTTTCCTGGCCTGATGTGCCTCAGCAAACCATCTCCAGCCAATCGACCAATTTAAAGGTCAATGTAAATGCTAACATTATTAAGCCGTAGTGGTTGAAGAAAGACATTCAGCTGCAGTGGAATACTGTTGGAAAGGGAAAATAGCTGTTTATGTACTGTTCCAGCACCTATTCCCAGAAAAATGTTTCTTAGGTTTCCTCCTTTTGCACACTGGAGTTTATTGTTTCACATTGTCTGAGGAGGCCAAAATTTGGGTTTTTCAATACATCTTTGGAATTTGGGTTTTAAATTCCATAATTGGGGCTCTAGGGAACTAGCAAGGAAGAACACCAGACTCCTTCATTATCTTAACGGCTTCCCTGAGCTGCTGGAAAGGGGCCTCATTATAGCTTCAAATCTCTCTGGGATTGTGCAGGTGTCTTTTTGAAGTTCGGGAGTTCAGTGAGGAAGCGATGTCTAGAGCATGCCCCCAAAGAGCACAGGCTGTTCCACTGAGTTCCCTAAGCACACACATGTTATTTCCACTAATAAAAGAAGAGTAATGCAGGTACCAAATCGAACCATGAAACCATGAACTATATCTACTAAATGTGAGCGAAAATACCATTCATGATGATGATTCTTAGCTAATACAGAATTTCATTCAAACCCTCACACCTGCTCAAAAAGTCCCTGGACCTTGCTTTCACTTCATACTGCAACTGTTTCAATCTTTAGTTTCAGTACTTCCTCATCTCTGTGTGGAGTGATTCTGTGTGTGTGTGTGTGTGTGTGCGCGTGCGCGCGCGCGCGTGTGTGTGTGTGTGTGTGGTGTGCATGAATGCTCATAAACATACACACACACACACACACACACGTATATAATCTTCATATCTTCATATTTCTCTTCTGGGCATGTTCTCAAGGATCTCCCAAACTGGCTTCAACATTATTTCTGCTCAAATATTCCTTTTTTACTTGTGTCTCAAGTCTCAGTGTAGGACGTTGTCATTCACCCATGTTTGCCTTCATTCCCCATTCATTTCTCCAAATCCCTTTCCTGATCACCTTCTCTGCTCCCAAGGCAATATCATGGTGCCCAGTTCATTTCCTTCAGAGCATTTATCATTTATTCATATGATTAAGTTAATTCTAAAGGAGGCAGGGATCTTTTCTGTGTTATCCCCTGCTGTAATCCTAGAACAATTCTTGAAATGTGGTAACCACTCAATAAATGTTTATTAATTAAATTAATGAACCAATAATTATCTCATCGATTCTATCTCTGTAATGTCTTGCAAATCCCATTTTTCATCCCTGCTGCTGCTGCCTTAGTTAGAGTCAGTATAATTTCTCATATTGGTGGCTACAAGAGCCTCCTAGCTGCTCTCCTAGCTTTCACTCTCACCCTTCTCTAAATCATTATCTACTTTGTAGCCTGGGGTCTTTCAAAACTGCAAATTAGCTCCTGTCAGTCAGTCTGTTTAAAACTCTTAAGTAGCTCTCAGCACAATATACTTTGCAAACATTTCTACAAGGACCCCCTAAAGGCAGAGGGGAGAGTGGTGTAGAGATACACCCTGATGTTACCCAACAGAAGCACAAAATATCTTAGGAATCTCATAATTTTCTTACAGATGTATGCAGATTTTGCATTCTACTCCTTTAGTAACAAATATTTTAAACTACTCACCACTAAGCAGAACCAAAGCCCCAGGAAGACATTTGTTGTTTTTCCTGTGGTTTGGGGATATGGGCCACAGCAGGATATCAAAGTCTTGAGAAACATGAGGGCAGATTAAGGTCAGATAAACTAATTTGGTGCATAAGGCCTTTCAAAATCTGGTGCTTTGATTGTCTCTCACTCCTCACCTCTTGCCATTCTCTCATACATACCTCACATAAACCAGCTCATCTCAATGCCATCTTCATGTCCAAGGCTCAGTTAGGTTTCCCTCCACTCTTCTCCCTCAGGACCTTGTGCATCTTCTATTTGTACATTATCAGTCCTTATTGTTTATTTCTGTGTTCGAAGCACTAATTTATAATCCCTGAAGGAAAGGAGATGTGCCTTATTTATTGTAACTAAAACCTGGCACGGTACCTATCATATCTCAGGCACCCAACAAACACCTACAGAAGGAATTGGTGAGTGAGTCAATGGATTACCGTTTCAAGCAAATGCTCATTTAAAGCTGCAAGGACCTTTATATCTGAGAATAAGTGATATTTTATTTCAGTAGCCTCCCTTGTATGTTTTATCCTTTTTTTCCCAGTACAGACATGTGAAAAGATAAACTTATTTAGGGTTGATTTGACTACTTAAGGACTGAAAACTACGGTACTGCTCAGGACCAATACACTGATCCAAATTTACTAAGAGACAAATAAATTTCAAAGAACTATCCTCTCCCTTGGGAACCTGAAGGGATTTTTGAAAGCACAAAGACTCCCTAGCTTGAAGCAGAAACTGAGGAACAGATTTTTGATGACATTGTTTTGCCTAGAAGGCCCCTCGAAATCAGATGTAATCAGCAAGGATTTCAGAGGAAAATTGAGCTTATGTTTAAGAAGACACTGGACTTCACTGTTCCATTTTCATAGAGAATCATAACTTGTCTACCCACCTATCTCATTTGTTTCTAACTTTTACTATAAAATGTCACTGGGACTGTAAAGTCTGATTAACTAAGCTTTATTTGAATAATTTGATGGGCTAACTCTAAGATTCAATTTTCAAACAAAACAAGAAAGCAGCACTTTGTCAAGGAAGTACAAGCAATGAGACCCCTATACCTCAAAATTCTTTTGGAATTATTTTGTCTGAAGCCAAATACCATCTGCATTTCATGGAGTTTTTAGTGTTGCATTACAGATGCTCAAGAGGACAATTTTGCAGATTCAATCTTTTTATGAAAGGAAGTGGTTTGCTCTTATTAAAAAGTCTGAATAGGGGGACCTGAGGGAGAATAAGGAGGAACAGGAAGAAATAGAAAGGGATATGGGTCCAAGGCCATCCCTAGGTGCCTCTTACATATAGTAATTGGCCGAGAATTGAAGTCAGGCAGCTGTGAGTCCCAATCCTCTGAGACCTCATATCCTGGACCAACATTGGCTCAAATACATGATTAAACACTGCTCAGCCAACTGTACATATATTCAACAACAATCGAAATAGGTGTCTTTATCGCTAGAAATAAAAATGCAAGTATTATTAACCAATGTTACCCCAATAAGCATAATTAATTTAAAAATGCAAGCAAATAAGGTAATAGTAGTCTACTTCCTTCCACTGCAATATAGAATATAAATCAAGATACCTTCCTTATAAGTAGCTACCAATGAACTCTTTCAGAACTATTCTGCCCTTTCACTGGCTCAGAAAGTATCCTTTTTTGTGCATGGGCTATGATTTGGGGGATGTTTAACACATAAGATTCATTATGTAAAGTGTTGGCTAATTTTGCTACAGTGTTTCCAGTCAGTACAGATTAATAAGAGGAATTTTATATTTTAATTAATTAATGATAGTGAACAATTTCCTCTGGTTTTTAAAAAGACTGACTGAAGCAGACTATTTGGTGGCTGTTCCACAGGCCAATGTGCAAGCATTTCCTCTTGAAACTGGCAGAAGCAGCACCATGGAGACGCAGCCATGCCTTCAGCCACTGCTATCCCTTTTCCAAACACAAGGTGTAGACACGCAGAGCCTGCAGGGTGCTCCAGTCAAAGCAGAGCACCTCTGTTTTTATGTTACATTTTCAGATAAGGCTTGTTTTTAGATTCTATAGCTTCCAAAAAAATATGGAAAACTACTTTCAATAAATGAAGAGAAAGATAGGTAGATAGACAGATGGCATCCATAGAACATTGTACATTGTTCTATATAAAATCTGCTGCTTCCAGCCATAAGGCTTTGTGACTTTGAACTTTTTCTCCTTCGCCAATGCCCAAATATATTCAAATTTTTTCTTTCTACTGTAGGGGTCGAGAGCGAATGTCCCTGAAATGTGCCACCTGGCATGCAGATTATTTCAAATTAAAATAAACAAACTTGGGAAGAGTTTTTTATTTACCCTTTTTCTTAAAGAGACTCAGATAGAAAAACTTGCTTTAGGAAGAGAGTCTTGGCATAGATAGTCGCCTTAAGGAACTTATACCTTAGCATCTCTCAGGAAGACTCCAAGCACGTTTACTATACCACCCACAACTCCACCCCCGTGTCCCACCGTTTCTGAGTTGCTAGCAAGAATTTTCCTGCCCTGTATGTTCACTCTTCCTCAACTATCTGTAAATTTCCCATTCTCACTTCGGATATCTAATACTTTGTCCCCTCCCTTCTCCTTTGTCCAAAATGTCTTAAACACCCAGCATAGCCTCACTGTCTGGGAAATTTTCATGCTTATGTGAATTTCTTACGTGCATGTATTAAACATTTGTTTTTCTCCTGTTAATTTGTCACTGTTAATTTAATTATTAGCCCAGCTACAAGAATTTAGAAGGTGGGAGGGAAAGTATTAATATTTTTAGCCCCCCACAATTCTTGAAGCTTACCTTTATTCTGAATTTCTTCCTTTCTCCATTTCTTTTTCCTTAGCTAAATGATCAAATGACTCTCCTGCTACTTTACATTTTGCTGATAAGCAGTTCCTATAATTAATAACCTTATCTTTCTGCATATGAGAAAAACAAATTTAATGCATTTTAATAAGGAGGCTGGAAGGACAAGGAGACATTTTATTGCCATGTTGATTTTGATAAGACTAGGAATAATCTGGTGGGCTGGTGACTGCATGTAATAAATAGTGTTTGCACACACTTTTTTTTTTTTTTACTCTTGATAGTGGTATTTCAATATTTCTTATAGACATATTTCTGAATAGTTTTATAATGTAGAATTCCTTAACAAGCAAATCTCATTGAATAACATGATAGTTTTAAAGTCACTGTATCTTTATATATGATTTTAGTAGTGTGTTTGTAGTTCTCATCTGACAAACCTACAGGGCTGAGAATCAGAAGGCATAGTTCCAGTTCTCTGAAAAACTTGCCCTTGACTCATGGAAAACAGGCTTATTGTTATTTCCTTATCTATAAATTGCGAAAGAGGAGTTTGTGTGTGCCTGAGAGATCTCTAAAATCTCTTTCAGATACAGCATTCTACAACTGCAGCTAATTCATTTGGGGGAAAAAAAGCCAATTAAAAAAATTCTGCTTCCTTTGAAATGTGAATAACCAGGTCTTCATTTGTCTGGAGCTAAATTTTTGTGTATCCAAAATAAAGGCTGAACAAAGCTTATTCCTTTGAAAATAGTGAAGTCTAGGAGATCATAATGGGTCCCTAACCGAAATAGCTCTGTAAGAGGCTCAGAATGGTTTCTACCCTTATTTTCATTCGTGATTTAATTCTACAAAGAGGAAAACTGTGTTAGTGTTGCACAGAGTGGTTAGTTGTCATGGGCAGGGATATTTAGAGTCGTCACACAGCTACGGAGGAGGGTTGGACAAAAATCCTGATATTTTAGAATATGGTGTTTTTTGCTACAAATCTTGCTTTGGGGGCTCCCAGAACTATTCGCTTCAAGTCAAAGGCAGAAATTGAATACGAGTGAATACACAGTGTTCACTGAGTGAATACTCCTCAGATAGGGTTGCTCTCCAACTAAGGAAATGCATGCTTAATTGTGTGTCAGGGTGTCTTCTCCACTAGACTATAAGCTCATAGAAAGAAGGCACCCTGTTTTATTGAATCGAGATGAGACTAGTACCCTCCATTTCCCCATCCTCACATCTAACCTTTCCACATTCGTTGTATCATTCATCTTCCATTTGCACTAATGAGCGTATTCATTATTCTTCCAAGACAGAGAAAAGTTTGACAATTTTTGTAACCTCCTACAGTACCGAGACTGTGCCAGGCTCTCCAATATTTTCCAGTTCTCTGACTCTGTCGGCACTCAATAACTACTTGTTGATTGGTGGGTGAATCATCTGGGCTGACTCCAGGAAAAATGGGAAGTTTGTATTTGGTCCCCTTTGATAAACTCCTACTTGAGTCTCTCATGGTATTCCTTCCCTCTCCTACCTCCATCAGCCCCTTTTGAAATGGATGACTCCTCAATGAATCCCTCAGGGTCCCAGGCATCCTTGTTAAGCAGAGGTCAAGACCCAGGGATGGTGGACTTTAATTATGATTTCAGGAAACAATGCCTCCGCTTTGGCTGTCTGTCTAGTTAGTGACACTCTTACTGTAAGATTCAAACAGGTAACCAAAGGGGTTTCTTGGCAAGATTCTATAGTCTTTAAGTCCATCTTAAAATAGTGTTAACCATTCCCCTTCCAGCACTCATCCCTTTCTTTACAGGGCAAAACTTAACCATTGCATAACATTACACATTTTTTGAGCTTGTATTTTGAACTGTATACCACATGTGACTATTAGACTGATGAAGGAAAAAAATGTTTATCGAAATAACTTGTTACCACGGTAAATTCTAATGATCAAACTAAAGCAACAGAAATTTTTTTTCTGAGCATTTGGTCATGGCTTCAACAAATATCCTGTCTTTAAGAGTTTATTGTAAAAAAAATTTCACCTCTCTTTATAAGGATGTTTTTCATTTCTTTTTTGGCAATTCTAAATATTAAATTTTACTGGTATTTCTCCTTCTCTGTGCTCAACAAGTTAAGACAGCATCATCACTGATTTCTGCACCACATATTTATTTCTCTTTTTGCCTGCAAAGATATAAAATCTTCATGTGCTCTGCATGTGGGTTAGGGGAAATAACAATGACAGGATTGTTCCAGTCCTTGATGCTGCCTAACCTCAGAGGTAAGGACTGTTATTCTTTCAAGCACTGTCCTCTAGTGGAGAAAATAAATATTAGTGCTTTTAGAACAAGCACTGCTGTTCAAGTAAACACTAGCACTTGGAAAATGCCTTCCCCTAACCCACCCAGTGCTTTTCTTGGGAGAAAATGACCTTTTAATGACGTGTGTTAAAGTAACTGTTAACAAGAAAAATTCTGACAGCACATGTACTTTTATCTAACAGTGTTAGGTCATCAGAAATAACTGAATAGGTGGGAGAATCAGGCTTGTAATGCAGCATCAGTCCCATGAGTATCTTAGTAAATGCAAAACAATAAAAGGGCCCAGTGCCTATATTTTAAAAAATTAATACTTCACAAGAAAGACAGTCACATTGACAAAACTTGTTATTCTGAAGTTAATTGCAGTGTGGGGCAAACATGTAAATTTCTTTGAATCCATGTGCAACTCAAGTCTGGTTGACTATCTAATGGATAGTTCAGGATTTGTCTTTATAAACTGTCATTTGGGGTTCGTGACTATTCACATTTTCCAGATTATTATGTCTTAATTTTATTTGATGTAATGCCTGACTTTGAAATTATGAGTAAATATTCGACAGGGTCTCTCAGTTAAAGTTTTGGGGCCCTAGACTCAGACAGACCTGGGTTAACCATTTATTGGTTAGTTTGCCTTTCTACACCTCAGTTTCTTCAACTGTGATATATGGATTATAACAATACCTTCCTCAAAGAATTGACTAACGAACTTATGAGATGCTTGAAAAATACTTAACACAGTGTCTGGCTCTTTACAGACACACCAAATAAACGTTGGGTATTTTTTAAATGTCTGTTGTAATTTTTTTTGACATGGCCTCTAGAGATCTCTTTATCTACTAACTAAGCTGCAGTCTCCCAATGGAGCCTGTGGGAGACTATTTAAAAGTCATCACAGAGTTCTTTTTTACCAGCTCCAGTCTTTGCTCAGTGTGCATGCTTGGCTGGACTCATGCTTCTTCCTCTCTGTTGAATTTTTATGTTTGACACCTCCTTAGGAGACAGTTTTATATCAGGTGTCATTTCAGATCAAGAAGCCAAATTTTGTGACTGCTTCCATACACTCAAGAGCAAGAACACAGCTGAGCTGACTGTTTCTGCTGTCAGTTCCCAAAATAGTGACCCAACCTCCAATGCACAAAGGAGCATAAACCATAGACTCATGAAAGGGGTACTCCTGGCAAGCTAAGTTTGGGATGTGCTCTGTGAAATATTCATATTTTTCATTGCTTCGTAGATTATGTCTAACCCCCTGCATCGTTATAAAAGAATTTGCAGCACATCTCCATCCTTCCATAAACCAGGCCAGCTGCACTGCTGAGAATGTTTCTGCAAGATGACAATGGCTGATGGGGACTTCAGCATAGCCAAGCCCTTGATACAATCCTCCCCTCTGCTTTTCCCTGAAAGGTGACCTCGAGTCCTCATTCTTGCTCAGTGTCCTGTGAAAGATATCGAAGCTGCCATCACCTGATTTCACTGTTTCATTAGCGCTCGCCCCTGATCTGTCAGTTGACTCTTCTCTGCTTTTTACCTCATAAACAAAGCTCAACTCTCCCTTAGGCTGAAGAAGGGGTAATAGTTGAGGTTAGAACAGGGGTCAAAATCAACCAAGGAATCCAATTACTTTTTTGCAGAGGTAAACCTGATACAAATTCATCAAAGGCAGGTATACTGACCTGTGCTCAAGGTGAGGGAAATCCCAAATGGAAAACAAAAGAAAAACCACAAGGCAAACAACTTCCAAATCTGTTTCTCATAATTAACATCCTGGCACAATTTAGAGAAATGTCAAAACATACTATTTGTACTTATTAGAGCTCATGAGCTCCAAAGAGAGTAGGAAAAGGAAGAACTGAAAGGCCTTCCTAATATTGAACTAATTCTTGTGAAAAAAACCTAAAAACTTCCTGTCTTCTGGCTGAGATGTGACATGTTCACGGCCACTAAGCTCATACTGCTGCATGTGTTTCTATTTTAAAAACAAAATGAAGATAGCCTAGTACTTCAGGCTTTCCTCAAGCAAATTGTTGAAGTAGTTTAGACTGTTCTCCTGAGAGTGATTTCTTTCCTTAGACTTTACAGACAGAACCATTATAGCATAAAAGTTCACTTTAAGTCATGTATTTGGTATTGTTTTCTGTAGCATAATCTTCTTGTTATGAAAATTAACAAAGAACTAGTTTTAAAGAATCAAAATAAATCTTTCATTAGAAATCTCTAAAAATAGAGAAGAATAGTGGTAGTGAT
The DNA here is from genome assembly GCA_004027375.1 of Macroglossus sobrinus. Lineage (NCBI taxonomy): Eukaryota > Metazoa > Chordata > Mammalia > Chiroptera > Pteropodidae > Macroglossus > Macroglossus sobrinus. Next base: position 485,884 of record PVKZ01001003.1, read on the forward strand.
TCTGATAATATTTTTTTCAGAGGGTGACAGATCAATTGTTGATAGCATTAGTGAACTTCATTCCTAGTTATTTTGACATCGGCATATTACATCAGCATTATTTTCCTCATTCCAACAGATAGCTTATAATTAATTGTATAAACAACAGGTATTTTTTCACAGGTATATTGAGTGCTGAAAACAAAGCAAGATGTTTTTATTGGAGTGGATTAATAGGAGAAAAAAATTTCTCATTAAAATATCTCTTAGAGATAGATAGAGGAATGATGAGTTACGTTTAATTGTTTAAGTATGGAATTTACCCAGATGCTTCTGGTCTATGAGGAGATTCTAGAGGTGAAAGAGAGCAAAGTACCTGTGAGTATAAAGCCCAATGTTCAACAGCTAGCTCCTCTCTGCCTTATAAACTTCTATCATCTTCCTGATGATAAAATGTTGAGAAGATAAACTGAAAATGTTAAGACCACATTTTGATGCTTGGGGCCAACCTTCTCATTAGATCATACCCTGCCTGAGAGATAGAGTTAGGGATTTGGGCACACAGTATTAGGCAGCAGGTGAACCCAGGTAAGATAAATGACATGGCTTTTTATTTAGATCTGGGAGTTAGGTCCCTTTTCCAATATCTTCTTACTGTGGACTCTGTGATCTTATAGTAAAGTGAGCACAGAATTTCACCAAATCTAGGGTGCTCCCATGTTTTGTTTCTTTGACTTCCTTTGAGGCTTCATGATACTTTTTCTTCAATGCATTTTTAGTAGCTGAGTTAGGTTTCCAAGAGCTATTAGGTACAGAGCTGAAAATGCATCTTGCAGAAGTAAATCAAGTACACAATTCAGGAAGTAGCTCTCCATACAGTTAAATTATTCATTCAGTCAGCAAATATAGAGTGAATGCCTACTATGTGTCAGTCACTGTTCCAAGTTCTGGATATACTACAGTGAATAAAACAAAAACACAAATATCCCTAGCTCTCTTAGGCTTTATGTTAAATTATTGTTATTAATGTTCTTCAACTATAATAAATACTCGTTTAAACAAATAGAGTTCTCTTTTTCACTTGGCCAGCATCTGGATATAGATAATCTGGGGGCTTATACAGCAGCTCGATCACATCTTGGGAGATTTAGGCTCTTTCTGTCTTAATTAACACTTTGCCATGTTTAGCATGATGCTTATTTCTTGTAGTTCTAGGGCAGTTGCTGCAGGTCCTGGCATTATGTTGTACTCACAGCAGGGAGAAGAGGAGACAGGTGTGAAGCCAATTATATCTACACTTTATTTAAAGAGAAGAAAATTTTCACAAAAACTGCACACACATGTTTTATTGACCAGAACTGTGTCACATGACTACCCATATCTGTAAGGGAGGCTGAGAAATTGAGTGTATAGTATTTACAGCCCTAATAGTGAAGTCAATCAAGAAAAAATGGAGTTGGGAGTAGGTGTCAGGTTAGCTAACCTATGGTGTAGATCACAATGCTGATTACAAAAACAAAACAGGGAATTTAAGGCCATTTAAACATAAAACTGGTTGATTTTTGTATCTGCTATTTTTTTAAATTTGTGACTAAACGCATGAATGCCTTTTCAAAGTACATAGTATCCTGCATGTAGAAGCTTGAATAATTGAATAAATGAATAAATGACTGGTCTGATGCAACTGGCAGATGCCAAAGCTTTGCTACAACTCTACACGGACAACTGTTTGACCATATGACTCATTCGATCGCTTATTTCAGTGCAAAGTATTAATATGCCTGAATATAACTAACAAAGTTAACATGCTCTTAAAAATTCCATTCAACAATCGTTTATCAAATGATGGCTATAAGCCAAGCACTATACTAAGCATGGGAAATACAAAGAAAAAAAGACTCCTATGCTGAAAGAGTGAATGGCCACGAATGAGGAAAAGATAAGCAAAGGGTTGCATAGGATACTAAAATGAGTCACTTACTCCACCTGGAGGAATTAGAGTTTTCATAAAGATCTGTGTGTGTTTTTTTCATGATGTGTGGAGAGGGGGACGAAAATAAAAGTAAGAGGGAAGAGGCAGAGGGAGGCTTTTTCAAGCAAAAGAAACAGCACATGAAAGTCAAAAAAGGCATGTGAGTACACAGTAAATATTTTGGTATGGCCGTGTGGAATAGTAAAACGTTAATGGATTTTGCAATCAGTATTCCTGAGTTTGAATCCCAATTCAAGTTCATCCACGTTGCAAGACCTGTTAAGTTCCTGAACATCTCATTTTCCTCATCTCTAATGAGAATAAAAATACTTCCATCATAGGGAGCTTGGGGGTGATGTGCACAACACCAGCTACAGTGTTCAAGAAAAAAGTGTACTCAGTGGCACTATCTGTTGTCATTATCATTATCATCTTATTATCAAGGCTAAAACATTGTTTCATGAGAGGAATGGAAACAAGGAAGGAGAAGTCAGCAAATATAGGTCTGGAAGAACACACATCAAGGTGTGGTGGGTTGCAGAATATGTCTACAAATTCCTCATAGCTCTTCTATCGCACTTCTTTGCAATGTGATGTTGCCATTCCTCCCATCAGGAGGTAAAATCTATTTCTGTAGCTTCTCAAATCTGGGCTGGTCTTGTGACTTATTTGGACCAATAGAGTGTGGCAGAGGTAACATTTTGCTGGCCTTAGGGAGCATTTCCAGCTCTCACTTTTACTCTCTTGGAATCCAGTTGCCTCATGGGAAGATCCCAGCCAGCCTGCTGGAGAGTCCACGTGGAGGAGAAATTAGCACCCCAGTCAAAAGCTCCAAGCAACTGTCCTCCAGGGCCTGCCAGTCCCTACTTGACCTGTGATTTAACCACAAAATACATGAGGGAGCCCCACAAATACCACAGGGAGCCCAGATAAGCTGGCAAACCCAGAATTGTGAGCAAAAGTGTGGTTGTTATTTTAAGACTCTGATTTTAGGGTGGTTTGTTATGCAGTAATAAATAAATGAGAGAGAAGCCTAAGAAGAAGTCTTACTTTATCCTAGAGATGATGAAGAATTATTGAAAGATTTTAAACAAGGTAATTACCTCAATAGATTTTTATTTTAGAAATTTCACCCTAATGCCAGCAGAGAAGATACACTGAATAAAATGTTACTGGAGATAAGAGATGGAGCAATAGTTAGGTAAAACTTTATAAGGATTTGGATGATAACAGGAGAACAGCAAGGAAAAGCAACTTTCATGAGCATGAAATCCTAGAAGGGTTTAATGCTTCACAGGACCTTTCTTGAAAATCCTAATAATTTTGAAAAAAGAACCCGCAGTTTTACTTTGCATCCTGCAAATTATGTCATGTGTCCTGAGAAAAGAACTAACAGTAACAGCTCCAGGCCCTCCCTACACGTCAGTGTAAAACAAACCTTGATTTTGGCAGCTTTGAATTGTGCGAGGCTGAAGGGTTGAAGTATCCAAGTTTGAGTCTCTCAGTAGCAGGCAAGCGTTGATTAGTCCACTGCTAAAATTAGTGGCCGTTCCACACAATAGAAACATCAAGAATAGGAAAAGCATTTCTAATCTTCTCATAAAAGTTGTCTGAATGGCTTTAAATGAGTCAAGCTCCTTCAGCTTCCTCATTCATGAAATAAAGTGGTAATCCTGTCCCTACACAGCTCACAGGGTTGTGATGATTAAGCAAACATGTAAATGAACTTTGAATTCCCCACAAAGGAATGCATTAGACTAAATAGAAGTACTAAAAATAATTCTAGTAACAACAATAATCCTCAGGCATTGTCTTTCTGAGGTGACTATGACTGTGTACTATTTAGAATGCTCAGAATCAAAATGCCTGATATTTTTCTAAGAGAAAGAGAAGATAGTAAATAGATAAATACTTGATCTGGCAAGATATGTGTTAACATGGCATTAACTTCCTTTTGTTTATTAACACTGTCTCATAGTTTAAATTGTCTACAAACATTCATTCATTCTTCAAACATTTATTGAACATTCTTGATTATGTACCAGACACCATTCTAGGTTCTGAGAAGGAAGAATCAGTAAAAATTCCTGCCCTTAAGAAACTCATCGTATGTACACTGAAGACTTATACAAAAAAACAACTAGAGGATAACGTGTCAGTGTTAGAAAAGAGTCATAAACCAATGACTATTCCACTATGCTAGTGGAATACATAGAAAGGCTTTATAGTGGGTGAAGGAGAGAATTAAAGCTTTCCTGAGGGAGAAAGTGTTAAGTTGCTAGGAATTAATTTTGTCATGTTAAGAAAAAAATATAATCACTATAGAACGTGTTTTCAAGATTGGAAAATAAGTCCAAACATGAAAAATAACCTCACACTGATAATGTTAAATACATATGGGCATTATTATTATTATTTTTTACTACCATATTGGCTTTTTTCTTAAAAGCTATTCTGGATTCATTGTGTATTTCTTCATAATTTAATACTGAGTTGCTATGTGACCTTGGCAATTCACCCAAATATCAATGAATAGTCTGATTTCTTAAACCTCTGAGCCTCGGTTTCTTCTAAAAATGGGAGGCTTAGAAATAGATAATGCATTAGGTAAATTTAAGATTAAAAAATTCCAACCAATTGATTTTTAAATGAATACATCAGGACTTACATTTGTGAGAATGATAGAAATTTCAATATGGCTACTCTGGGAGACTGTCCTTATATTCCAGTGGTGTTACTATTGTTCAAAATATGTTTTGCAAGTTACTTTGAAAGTGATTTTTTAACTTGAGGAGGTCAGTGGGAACAACCCAAAGAATGGGGGAAAATTTCTCCCTGGAATAAGAAATCCCTTTAGAAATTGGAAATCAGGGTTTGTATTAAGCTCTATGTCTATCTTGCTGGCCCTCAATTTCTTCATAAACTAGGTCTATGAGCATGTACTCTGCCTAGCCTAAAGAAGTCCACAGGGAGGTTCAAATGGGAAGGTTATGTGAAGCATAATGCAAATATCTTCCTTTCAAGATGAACTTGACTTTGTAGCTGAGCCAAAAGTCATTTAGAGTAAATGTCAAGTAAATAGAGCAGACACTATTTTAGAATGAGCAGTGATTTTTGAGACTGACTTTTTATTCAATTTGTATGTAGGTTCTAAAGGTAACTCAATGAAATGACTTTTTAGAAAGTACAATGGCTTCTTGTTAGTCTGAAGATACAGTATCCCCAGATGACTTCTTTTAAACATTACCAATTTAAAAACAACCATAGTACCAATACTTCAGTCATGACTTATAAAATGTGTTTTTATATATGATTTCTAAAAATGAACAATGATGGAGGTAAGTGTTGCAACTAATTTTTACAAAGGAGTAAGCTGCTCCCCCAAATTCTGATGATAGTTTGTAAGGTCTTTAACCATTTTAAAATGCTTTGCATAAACCATTTAAGCCTAATAACAACACTGTGAGGTATGTTTTAATTTTATTCTCAGTTTACAGATGAGGAAATTGAGGATTATCTGTAAAATGATACTGGACCAGTTGTTAACTTTGAGACTTAAATTAGTCACAGGGAAGAGTTTCAGTCTCACAAATCCCGAAACTGAAGTCCTCCCACGCTCACGCACATATTTAGACTACTGAACATCTTCATTTTATTGATGAATTTATTAAAGCTAGGCCAGGCTTTTCTGGGTGTCTGGGACTTTCTGAACAACTACATTTTCTTGCCCGTCTCGAGATACCAGTGATCAGGGTTTATGACATGTTTTAATTCATTGGGAAAGGGTGGGGTGGTTTCCTATCCAATGTCTTCACCTGGTGGCTATGTGGCACGTTGGTAATGGACCCTTTTGGAGTGTCTATAGCATGGCTAGAAACAGACATTTGACTTGCCTGTTCCTCACCTCTTTCTTCAGTTGTGCTAAGCTCTGGCGTTGAAACCAGGTGCCCGTAGTTAGAACTCACACCAAACACTAAAATATTCGATGAGGTGGAGCCCGGAACATACTCCTGGGCCCCAGCTCTACTTCGTCCTTCTCTGGTTTGCTAGCTTCACCTATAAACTCTCTTGTCTTCCTTTCCACTCTCATTCACTTCCTCCTTTTGTCACACACTCTAAGTGTCCACAGATGTCAAGTGTAGAAAAAGACATGTGGTGTTAATGCTTTAGTGCTGGCACAAAGGCACTTCCTGAAGAAGATATGACCCCTCACAGAGTTGTTTTGTAGGCTGCCCGTCTATATTTATCACTGCCCAGTGCTGATTCCTGATTCAAATAGTCTGACAACTTTTGAGCTGGCATGATGCCACCCAGGATATCAGTCAACGGGCCATCTAGCCATATCAAGTGCGGCTGTTAAGGGCAGGAATCCTGGCCAGGAATTTCTAAACTGCTGTCTGTGAAGAGGTTCTATGCACTTTGGCTGGGGGAAACTTCCAAAAATAAAAACTAGATACCGTGACCATTTGTTTGGACTTTGTAGAAGAGTTATTAGTCATAGGAGGAAGGGACAGGATGGCAGAGAACACAACATGAAATTAAATCTAATTAATCACTCTGACAGGTAGACAAAAACTGAGCCCACCCTTCCCAGAACAATCATTAGAAATCTAGAAAATGGGGCGGGGGTAGGGGCAATGTAGTTGTACCAAACTGTTTTTATTTCTTTGGAAATTGGAAAACCCAGATGAAAATAAGTGCATGGAAAGTAAACAACGTAGTAATCTGAGGAGTGTGCCCACTCTTTCTTAAAATTTAGATGGAAGAGGATCAGAGTAAAGTTTGATTTAATCTTTATAATTACTTACTTCCCATAATTTTTGCTAATCAAGACCTTCCTGATAGGGGAGCAAAATCATTGCTCTTTTAAATTGGAGCTGTGAGTGGCTTTGAGAGTTGTGACCCTTTGAAGGTTGTAATGTCACTGGCGGGGTAGGGGTGGGGGGTGGAATATACTTTTTTAAGAGCAGACAGACGCCTTGGAGTGAAACAAAACTGGAATCAATCTCTGCTTTCCTAGCAGGAACGTTTTCCTTCTCTATGCCTCTTTCCCCGTATGTCATTAAATGATAATAGTAATACAACTTCCTAAGACTGTTGTGAAGAACAAATAAGAAATAAAACATAAAGAGCTGCATGGCAGTTAATAAATTCTCAATAAATATTAATGAATCTCCAATTGATCTCCTATATACATGAATCACATAGGCCAGGAGTTTTTGTCTTTGCGAGTTAAATATTCTTGTGGCTTTTTGTGCCTGTTTTATCTTTCTTGATCTCACAGTGGTATGCTAAAGACAACTTGTACTGGTTCGCAAGGGCCAATCGTTACATTTTTAGGAATATTGAGATCTGGTTGTTAAATACTGCCAATTTTAAAAGTAGATGGAAAGAAACATGATTACATTATATTTAAAAGAAAATTGATAAATACTTAAAATGTACCGCTTACTAATTATTTTGCTGCATTTTACTATTTTCTGTATTCTTGAGGTTATATGTGTCTATTTTATCTGTATGATAAAAATACAGTGTAATGGTGAGCTGCTGTGCATTTCTTCCCTGCTCGTGTTCAGTGATATCCTCTAGTGGGTTAAAACTGGTTAAGTGGCTTGAAAACAGACATCCCTCTAGTGGCTTCTCTAGGCCATTACCCTGCAATACTAGGCAAATACTGTTACTCAAGACTTTTTCCTAAAAAAGCCATTTTTTAAACATTTTAACAGCACACAACTGTCTCTGACCATTTAAATATACAAACCAGTTTAAACAAATGGCTGTTTTCAAAATAAAGTGTTTATATACATACGACCTAAATCTTATATCATCTTATATCGTCTGTTTCATTTATTTATGTTACTTATTTAAGTCCTATATGAACTTGAGGTTGCGACTTTTTTAATCACTCTCTGTGAAGTGATCTCCAAATTCTTAGTCTATTTTCCTCAGAGCCCTGTAAGAGCCCTAGCTTTTACATATTAGGCATTTCACAAATATTTGTCAAAATAATAAAATATATACCAGTCATAATTTTATATTTATTAATTTTGCACATAAAAATTAGATTGTTTATGTGAGGATACATTGAAACTTATTCTGATAAAATTATTTTGCTCTGTAGGATCCAACTTTTTAAAATGAGTCAAACATACTACATATCCCAATTATAATTCTTTCTTGAAGTAAAATAAAAAAAGCCAAACAAAATTTCAGTTTTTAGAGAAAATGCAATTTCTATAAAATCTGACACTTAATAAACTTTTAAATGAGTATTCTTTATTCATTTATCAAACATTTGATTTCTTACTGGTTATTCTTTAAATATTGGAAAGTTTACCTATTCATGACCATGGGGAATTACCAAAATTCTTAAAATTATTTGTTTCCAACTATATAAAGATAACTTTTAAAATAAAAATATTAATGTGCAACTGTGCATCAATGCTGATTTGGTTTTAAAAGAAATATTCAACCCAGAGTCTGGCACAGATTGGAAATGGAATGAAATTGAGAAAAGAAACTGAGATTTACCTTTGGAAGACTTGGGTTCAAGCCCTGCTCATCATTTAGTGCTATCACCTTGGGCCAGAAATCAATTAATCTATAAATTTATCATAACGTGGTATGCTAACATACCATAGAGTATGTATGGCATATCTACTGTATGGCATACAGTAGATATATTAATTTAGTCTAGTATTATTTCTTGGTGAAATATAAGTCCAGAACAACTGATTATTAAAGCATATATGCAAGTGAGAAAATCTAGAAGACCAAATGTCATCCTCTTCACTTTCCCATGTAGGAAAATAACGATAATTTTTCAGTCAAAATCAATCTTCCTCGTTTCGAGATTTCTCAGTGATCTTAACGTCATCAGGGCTCACTCTTGATTTCCTGACTTCTAGTTCCTGAAGTCTCTGTTAACAACACCTCTCATTGCTGCACTGGTTTTTCAGCCAACTGACATGAATATATCCATCTCATCACCTAGAGGGCAAACTCTTTGCATAGTTTTGGTTTTCTGTAACTTATCTTTATCATCTGTGCCTAACACTGTGCTAAACAAACAATGAACACAGTGCATGTTGGAATCTGTATGTGTCTGGTGTCCAATTAATTTCTTTCCTCCCCAACTACTTATTTCCTTTCTTCATCCTTTTGTAGATTTGAGAGAAAAATTGCAGTCTGGGAGCCCAATATTCTGGTTTTCATTTACTATAAAACACTGAATCTCTGGCTGTTCACTAGATTAAAATAAGGTAACTAAATACTTTATGAAAGTACATGAAGCAAGACATTTTCCTACTAGTGAGTAAAAGATACTTTTTGCTTATACAAAGAATTATTTTTAAAAATGAGTTATACAAAAAAATCCAAGATCAAGATTGATAAGTCAATTTGTAATTTTATGTTTATTCAGTTGACTTTCTTTATAAATAATTGGATGTATCTTTAATTTATCAGAAACCTGTTGAAATTAAAGCTTGCCTCAATTTTCATTTGAATGAATAAAGGAATATATCTCTAATGAACAGAATAAAACATAAAATTTACTTTTTTTTATACTCAATTCCTCAAAATAAATTACAGAGTACTAGAGTAGAACTGGGAAAGCTAATTACTGTTCATCAACTTATATTTGATTACATTTATTCTCTTCCTTTCTAGTTGATTTATTTTTCAGGCCACACGAAAAATTTAGGCTATATGGTGTAATTTAGGCTATTTGTTTAATTTAGGCTATTTGGTATTCTTTCCCCTTATAGCCCATCCCCTCATCCCCAATCTTGAGAAAGCCAGAAGGAAAAATGAGAAGGAAAATAGAGGAATGATTTGCAATTTTCTTTTTCACTGAACTTTTTTCTTTTTTCCCTTCCTCTTTCTTTCTACTAAGCCATTAAGATAATCCTTAGAGAAGTACCCTTTTTAAATTATGGTGTGCATTTTCTGAAACAATACAGTTAAAGGATAAATGCAATAGAACTGAAGTAAACACAAAGTCAAGCGGATCCAAGTTGGTTTAAAAGAAAATAAACATGTAAAGAGACAGGAAACAGGAGAAATTTAATGTTATACAACACTAACATGATAACAGAAGATATAGCCTTATTATTCAGGCACATCCCTCTTTTCTCCATGTACTATGGTTTGCTTACAACTAACTTCAAGGATTGAGACATGTGTCTCATTCATAAAAGTTTACTCAAGACTGAAAAACAGTTTGTGGACGAGTGAATAGGAAACAAGAGTTTTGATAAAATAAAAATTCAACTGGCTTCAAATACGTAAATTTTTCACAGCAGATTGAGAGGGCATCTTTAATTGATAATCACTCTGGTGTTTACGGAAATAGAGTGAAGAAACTGCTTGTACTTTGTAGATGGTAATTATTCTGTCTGATCTGATCAGAAAATCATGAGCATGTCCTTTTATAAACATGAGGATTACATAGCAGTTAGGAAGTAGTCTCAATGGGGGTGTCCAATGAAACATAATAGAATGAAAAATTCTGTTATCATTTCTGCTTGTTACTTTCCATCTCAAGGCCCCATATTTTATATTTTGCTTTGCACTAAAAATAAATTAAGCCAAATTGCTTCAAACAAGTCAGTTATTCTAAGCATTTAAGTGAAATAACAAAAGGATCCCATAGTTATAGGTTTTCCCTCTGTCTGATTCCCCTTAATTTTGTTTTTTCACTTTCATCTTTAAAAAAAATAATATACTCTTCTCCTTTATAAATGTCTCTGGCTTCATTCCTATTTCCTGACAATTTGCATCTATTTTAAAATGAAATTTTGGCCCATTTAGAAGTAAATTTGGCTTACTATTTCTATGCCTGCCATGTAAATTTAGTACAGCAGCTCAAATAGAGGCACTTAATGTTTTAGAAGAAAATGAGAACAGAAAGAACCTCATCTAAAGCCCCTTCGTTTGACTTGTAAATAGAAAATGAAGCAAATCCCTTTCCTCTCCCTTCAAATAAAGGCTGGTAAAAATTAAGACCCTTGGCCACAACATTTAATCAGATTTTTTGACAGACCACCTCAAAGCTCGAGCTGAGTCTTTGTGTAGGTAAAAGAGCAGCCATAAGAAATCTGTAGTTCATCCTCAGGTTGTTTGGTTTCTAGTCTCCTGCTTCTAGTTTACTCATTTAACCCTCATATATATAATGTCAGTCTCCCTCATTTTGTTTTAAAAGGGTTATTCATACATAAGAAGCATCACACTTAACTATAAAGTAAAAGAAAGATACCTTAAAATATCCTTCATTGTTTTCTTTTTTGACTAAAAGGAACATGTAAATCAGAAAGTGTTTTATTAATTTTTGGTGTAATTCTTTTTTATAATTTAATAAGTACTTCAGGTAGAAAAAAGTTTAAGTTATAAGACATTTGGAGAGTACAACAAGGAATTAAGTTGACCTCTGATACCTAGTTGATTTCATAAATAATAGTTTCTAATAAGTAGAACCTGGGCATATTTTTAGAAAGGCGTATAACAAAGGAATCCTAACTATTGAAAATCATGAGCATGTCCCATTTATAGGTACCTTTGATCTGTCTGAAAACAAAGTTTCAATTCGGCTTTTTTTTTTTTTTTTTGCTGTTGCCTCTGTCAGCAGAACCATGAATTCTGTTAGAATCTGTTCTTATTATATACATATTTATTTATTTTATAGTTTTTTCTTGAACAAAATATTTTTCTTTCATTATTAAATCATGGTAATCCTATCTGTTTTACTTCACATGAGTATATATAATAGGACAATATTGCCTTCATCCAACCAGCTCTGAGCAACCGGCTCTACTACAGGTTCCCTTCAAATAAGTCATCAGTTTCTTCTCGACATATGTCATAAATTGCTAAATTCCTTATCATAACGTGTGTCATCGGTTTAACAACTTCAGTTCATTTCATTGAATTCTTTGACTTTTCTGTTTTTCACTAACTAGAGTAGAAAACACTGGAAACTTAGTAAACAGAACAAAACAAATAAGCAAACGAACAAACAAAAAGCTATGATTAAGCCTTGATTCAGTGGTGTTTCACATTTTTGAATGAGCTTGCTAACATCTCATCTTATGAAACACCATAAATATTCCATTACATTCATCCTTATATATACTCTTTAGCTCCTCCTAATCCTTCTTGCTGTTGTTTTTCCTAGATGTTCTTATAGTTTTAAATGAACAGATTAGAAAATTTGTAGAAATGCTTGAGCCTTACAGAAAAGGGAGACACTGAAGTCAAAAGAATTTTTACTAATTTAGAGAAACTAAAGTCCTTTAGACAATTGAAGTGTGGTTCTCTTAAAAACCATTTATATTAAAGACTTCTTTACCAGTTACTACGTATCACATGGGTGCTAATAAAATGTCCCTTGCCTAATGAACAGCTGTTATTATTGGTTAAGCTGATTGAAATGAGAGAATTATGACCAGCTGCAAAACACATTCATGAGTGACGAGAGAAACTAGCAGCTGGTATTTGACTTGCTATAAATATTTTTAATTAAAATTTGCCTCCTGGTTTTCAATTTGCGTAATAACAGGAATTTTAGTTAGTTACTGTAATGTCAAAAGAATGTCTTTCTAGTAGGAATAGCTTTTTAACTCACAGTAACAATAACTATTAACAATATGGTAGCACTTTGCAGTATGATTAAAAAAAAATGAGCCATATAGTGAAACTCTCATTCTTTTCTAGACCTGCACCCAAGAATTTCAAAGTTTTATTTGTTTACTTTTAAAACTTGCATTTCTAGACAGAGTCCTTGCTACCTATCAGGAATTCTTCTAAAAAATGAAGATAATGAGTAGATGTATCTTAGAAGTACCAAAATGGGACCTGCATTAAGAAATATAACACACACACACACACACACACACACACACACACACACACAAATTTTCTTACTGAAATTGTCTTTTTGGCTTATAGGACTCTCATCCCACTCTCATCATTTCAAATTCTCTTATCTCATTATCCACTTGCTCACAAACATTGATGCTTTCTAGAATCTAATTTCCTAGTCACCTCTACTCTGCATGCTCTCCTCAGATATACTCAACTTCTTCATTGTATTAACAATAATCTGTATATCAATGATGTCAAAATTTCATTCTCTAGCCCTACCTCTCTGATGAGCACTAAGGTTGTATATCTGAATTCCTCTAAGTACATAAAGCTCATTAGCTTCAAAACATCCATTTGCCCTTCTGTCTTCTAAGTTCAATTAATGGCACCAGTACCCACTATATCACTGAATCATAAGGCTTGGAGTCACTTGAGGCTTCTCTTTTCCTCTCACATTCTTAACCACATCTTATCAGTCTCCAAGCTCTGAAAATTTTACTTCTTAAGTATGTCTCACGTCTCTCAACCTTCATCTTCTTTGCTATAGCCCTTTATCAGGACCAGAAATGTTCTTGCCTAGAATTTGAAAATAGCCTCCTAGCTGGTCTCCTTATTCTTAGATCTGAACCTGCAAATTTATCAAATTTATTACCTAAAAGAAAATCTGATCACATCATTACCCTGCCTAAAATTTTATGATGGCTTTCTACCATTTCCAGGATTAAAAAAAAAAAAAAGTTACTAGCATGAAATTCAGAGTCTTCAATAACATGTCCCCTGCCTAACTTTTCTATCACTCTCCATTTCATACTCCGGATAAATGGTACTGAATTATTCAAGTCCCTCACTCATAAACCTTCAAAAATGTAGATTAAAAATGACATTCCACTGAAGTCTTCCATGGAATCACCCTTCTCCTCTATGATCTCATGACTCTTGATCATGTACCTCTAGTATAAAATCTTTCAAAATATATTATAGACAATCGTTTACCTGTTTGTATCTATGATTGGCCCATTCTCTGATAAAGGACAATGCCATTTATTCTTGTGTTCCTACAGTAACTGGCACCTAAGCAAAACTGTTTTATAATTTAAAAAGAAAGAATTTTAAATAGAATTAGACCAGTATTCTTAGGAGTCTTTACATTAAATAAACAATTGTGAAAAAGGATTTTTAAAAACATCCATTGCTTTTATTTTAATAAAGTGGAAATTTTATTAGTGAAAGTAGAAAATCTTGTCTTTTATTTATAGATGTTATTCAACCCAAACCATTTATTCTCCTGGAAAATGATGACATGTTGGGAGCAATCCTTATTGGTTTACTTAATATACCTTTAGTGACCTAATACTTCTGTCTTAAATATCATCATAGATAAAAAATTTTTATAATGTATGATAAATAAATCTGTTGGTTACAATTTAAATAAGTTTTTAACACATTTATTTATGAAGAAACTGTATTTGAACTTTTCTTAGTGAGAACCAGAATTTAGAGATGAATCTATGGATCTGGACATACATTAATAAGCACATGATTGAGAATTTGCTTGCTTGTATGGTTTCTCAGCACTGAAGGGGAAAAAGAAAGTTTCACAAAAAAGGAATTTTCTATACAGTCTAAGTTTCTCTGTATTCAAGAAGTAACCTAACCTTCTAGTTCTGTCAATAATGCAGACCAATCAAAATAGGTGGAAATGCTAGATAAAATGAAACACAACCTGCAGAAAAGTCTGTGGGTGCATGCACACGTGCACACACACACACCCACAAATAGCTGATTTTTTAATTGAAAAAAATCCTAATTCATCAGAAAGGAAAATTTGCAGCCAATGTGTCAAATTTGCAATCTGGTACCTCAGAAAATCCTAGTTGACAGAATTTTTAATGCCCCAATTAAGACTGCAAATTTGAACCTTGATTGTGAACTGAAGTATCGTAATTGAGACGTCTTTATGTATACATGGAACATTAGAAAGGCTGCTAGATGAGTGACAAGAAAGTTTATCTTGGCCTAAAGTTGAGTAGGTAAAAATGTTTTATTGGAAAGCTGAAGAGTCTATGTCATACACTGATATGGACTCCAAATTCATGTCACCAGCTTTTCATAGGATTCCTTAGGTTGAATAATAGCAACGAGGTGATTCTGAACCAATGAACACCTTGAGGTAACCAGCAGAAACAAATATAAAACTGCTTTGTACCAATAGTTTAAAAAAAACACACACACAATAATGCTCAGGACTCCCAGAGCAGAAAAAAATCTCAAACTAAAAATGAGTTCACAATAGAAAAAATAACCAACTATATAAGTAACATTTGTTATGAGGGAAAGTTAGTACACACATCCATTAGGAGAATTAACACTCTATAAGAACTTGAGCTAAAGAACAATCTGAAAAAGACTATTAAATAAAATGTTTAGTGGGGGGTGGCTCCATAATGTAGTGGTTAGCACATCTGCTTTACACACAGAAGGGCCTGGGTCCGCGCCCCAGGTGGAGCCACTAATCATATTCCGGGTGTGCCTGGCCCCAGGTGCAGGTGCAGGCCACAAGCGTATGGGAAGTGATGCCCTTCCTGCAGAGATCAGTTCTTTAGGGGAAAATAGCAACATCCATAGGTCAGGGGGATAAATACATACATACATACATACATACAATGTTTAGTGTATGCAAGAGAAAAAAAGGACTAGAAACCAAGACCAAAGAATGGGATACTTAAAAGAGAAAAGACAAATATGAAAAAGAACCAAATAAAACTTAGAAATGATACAAAAACTAAAAAAAGGAAATAGAGAATTGGAAAACAATTCTAAGGAAATGGCTCAGAATGAAGACTAGAGACATACAAAGATGCCAAATACCAAAATGGTTAAGAGAAATGAAATACAGAATAAGAACAACAGAACTCAAAAATTAAAAATAAAAATAAAGACAACAGAACTCTAAAGGGAATTTCAAAAAGGGAGAAAAGAAATAGTAGGAAAGAGATAATAGTTAAGGAGAAGATAGATAAAGATGTTCATTGTTAATGAAAATATGAATTTACAGATTGAAAACACATAGGTCCTAAATTAAGAAAACAAAATCCATATGTAGATACATTGTAGTGAATCTAAAAAGATCACAAAAGAGAAATTTTAAAAAGCAACAAAAAGAAAAAAATACAGATTATCTACAGAGAAACAAATATTAGACTGATAGTCATATCGCTATCAGTAAAAAATAAAGGCTGAAAGACAACTGAATAATATCTATGTGGTAAAAAAGAAAAAAGGAAACCTAGAATTCTCTACCCAAGGGAATTTCTTCAAGAGTAAGAATAAAATAAATCATCTAAAGAAGGCTGAAAGAATTACTCAAATATATATTTATTTCAGTGAGCAAGAAATTGAATCTATAGAGAATGGGCAGTAATGTACAAACAAATGAGTAAATATGCAATTAGATCTAAATAGGTATTGACTTTAAATAAATACATATGTATGAATGTGTGTTATATTTAATTAACTAGAAGGTATTTTAAAACAATACATGACATTTCTATTCTACATTATATTGGATGTACAAGCCAACATGGTAGGAAAAATAAATAAAAGATTAAGGACTGGACAGAAACAAACTGCCATTATACCAAGACTACAGTATTGGGTATGTAAAACTTCCATGAGAATCTATAAATTAATCATTAAGAGGGTTCTGAATACTTGTAACATATAAGATTAATATATAAAAGTTACTTCCATTCCTAATTATCTACAATGCAGAAAATGTAATTTTCAAAGATGTCATTTAAAATAAGAACACAATACTAGATACCTCATAATACCTCTTAAAATATACAGAAGTGTGTGAAATGTTGTGGAAGGATACTAAAGAAGACCTAAATAACTGGAAAGGTTATACCAGTCTTACAAATAAAAAAATATCATAAAGGTATCAATTTCTGCCAAATTAGTTTTAAATTCATTATGATCACAATAAAATTCAATAGCTCTGTGTGTGTGTGTGTGTGTGTGTGTGTGTGTGTGTACTAGAAACAGTATTCTAAATACTTGATTAATGAACAGAGGCACAAGATTAGCTCCAGCAATTTTTTTAAAAGAGGGATAAGATATAGAAAAACCTTACTACTAGATAATAGCGTTAGTACGAGGATAGCTAAGTAAACCAGTGAAACAGACTAGAAAGCCCATGTACGGAAACATGATCTATGACAGAGGAGGTAGTACAAAGCCACAGGAAAGGATCTACATCTAAAAGTCAATTCAAGATGAATTAAGATAAAAATGTAAAAATAAAACCCTGAAAGCTTTAGGGGGAAAAAAAATGAGAAAATTTTATGATCACCTTTATGGAAAGAGAATTTTTAAACAAGACACACTATATATACAGATGTTATATGTGTGAGAATTTTCCAACTCCAGATGGTATTGTCAAAATTAATTTAAAGGCAAGCATTTGTAAGAATTGGGTATCCTAAAATTCTCAGAAATATAGAAAGTAACTCAAATGCTTTTCAAGTTCATGTAATCTGAAAGTATTCCTTAGTAAATAAAAGCTAGCTTAAGTGTGTTGGTTTAAGTAACAAACTTGGTTTATTTCGCCTGGGTGTTACAAAAATAAGTCCATGTTAATAACTGACTTTTATGTCTATTAAAATGTTTCTAGAGGTTATAAAATGTTCAAGCTAAAGAACATAAATTTATTACTATTAGTTTTCAAAAGACATTAAGGTTTTAAGAGGTAAAATCTCAATATATGTAGGAAAACTTATAGGGTATATCATATGGGTAAACAATGGTTGTAAATTAACAAATAGTCCAGGCTATGGGAAACCCAAGAGAGCCTGCTCCCTGGCACCCCATTTTCTTGTTTTTTAAATATTTCTTCATGCATCACAGCGCATTAAAGCTGGACTTAGAAGAAATTTATGAGCTTATATTATTGAAAGGAGACATCTTATGATATTGCCAAGGTTTGATAGTCACTTTAAGAAAATGCCAAGTTGATAATCTCTATCTCTCTTAGCAAGCCCCCAGGAGAAAAAGACTTTAGATATTGTTTTTTGGGAAAAGACATCAAATTAAAGATACTCTCTCTTACTTCATTGGAAGAGACCTTATGCAGTGCCTGACTGTGAATGGATATCTACTCCTGTCTACAGACATCAATGACTCAATTGAGGCCAAGAAGCTGACACCAGAGGCAGATGCTGTCCCAAGACATTGACTAGAGTTGCATACCTGTGGATTAACATTGAACTCAGAATCCATTTTGTATGACTGTCTTTACCTATCTGCTAATAATATTAATACTTGTTCTTTGGGTTTTTCTATACAGTCCAACTGTTTGCAATTACTGAACATGTATAACATAACTGTCAATACTCTCTTTTTCTGGCTTTTGTAAATGTTATACTAGATGCCAAATTCAGAAAAATGAGACAGAAGGCAAAACTTGGATTATGATAGTTTACAAGATAGAAATGAGCTAGAGTAGTTTTTCACAATGAAGGCCATAAGACCTGACTGCCTTCCAGTTACCTGCCTTTCCCCTTTTGGGAAAATTCAGCCTCAGCTCGGATCCTGTGATTATGGTATTGCTCCATCCCAAATGATCAACAAACAATTTTGATACTGAGTCTTCTTAGAAATAAGCCTTCCTCACACTGTGAGACTACACTATCCTACCAAAAGGTTGGTCATCAACGCATCCTTTGGATTGATTTATGACCAAAACAGAGAACCGTGGACAGAAAAATAAAGGGGGTTCTGTGGAAAGTAAACTCACAAGTCATCTGTTCATAAATTTCTATCTGGGCAGGTCATGGTGGGTAGTCATGCACCAGGCCTATAACTTCTTTAGTAGAAGGCTTATCTTTGCCTTAAGTAAGCCCCATCCATTGTTTCTGTGCATCTAAGCTGACACATCTTTGAAATGCCACCTTTTAGACCCCTCAAAGGAGCATTTAGTCTTAACTACTCTGTAATGCAATCTCCACAGTGACCACGCCCAAGAGAGCACATTATCTTGACTCTCCTGTAATCTCATCTCCATTTGGCTTCCTTCCATGTCCATGTAAACTTCCTTACTTCCCTCAATTTCAAATGCATAAAATAAGCTACAAAACTGTGATCCTCTGGAGGATTTGAGATCTTGCTCACTGGCATATGTTGTCAGTTTGGCTCAAATAAACTCATAAAAATTCAGAAGAAATTTTTTAAACTGAACACAAAATTTGTAAATCATAAAGAGTTTTACAAATATAATTACATTCAAATTTAAAATGTCTATTCATCAAAGTGAAAAGAAAAGCTACGTACTGGCAAAAGTTGTCTTCAACACAACATAATACTATTTTGTGACTGTCTGGTAAAATTCAAAGGCTGAATATCAAATATTGATGAGGCTGTATATTGAATAAAAAAGCATGTTGTTAAAAATGTTCAATATAATACTTATATAAATTAAAATTACACAAAACAATACTGTATGCTATTACATGTGTATGCATATCATATGTTATAAAAGTGTAAAGATATGCATGGAAAAGACATTTGCCAACCTTGGGACAATGATGATCACTGAGTGTGAAGGGTTAGGAATTCTGAAAAACAATATGACAAAATGATATTTCAGATAGTAGGTACTGGGTAACTATTTGATTTTTTTCTATACTTTTCTGTAGGTTTAAAATATTCTATAATTAAACAAAATTAAAACAAACATTGACTTTAAAATAAATTGTATTTATATGCATATGTGTTTATATTTGATTAATTGGGGGATATTTAAAAACAATGTATGATACTTCCATTTAACTTTATGTTGGATCCTTTTTTAGAAACAATAGAAAAATTATTCTTATAAAAGAGTCTTTATGCCTTAATCTGGACATAGTACATATATTACCTAAGCATTAAAGCTACACTTGGTAAACAATCTTAATCATTAGAAGAATAAACAAACTGTCTCAGCCCTGTTAAAATCTGCATGCCTGTGTGATGCTCTCTCTGAAGATGACGAAAGTACAGAAGATGATCAGAATGGAATTGGAAATTGGAGGCAGAGAAATCTAGTTTCCTAACAGCAACTGAATTACAGAAAATGTTAAAAGGCACAGGCATAACTCATTGATATCAGCTAATTCAGCATAAAGCACAGAGTTGTGGATGGCTGAGTTGGAGATTTCAGTTTACACTTTTCTATTTTAAATAGTGATGCATAGGAGCACATAAAGAACAGGGACATTCAGTGGTTTTTGTCTCAATCACACCCTGCTGCCTCTTGCTTGGCATTGAGGCTAGCAGCCTCCCACACGTGCTAAAGAGACGCCTGGCTGCTAACCACGGATGGGCTTTTCCTATTCACTCACCATAAGCCAGATTTAGGAATTTGTTTCTATGCAGCACTGCCTCAAAAGTGCTGATGGCACAAATGATTAAAGATGTGGTCTGGCTGAATAAAAATTACGGCTGCAACGGTTTTCTGCCATTTGGCACAGACTCTCAGGCCCTGCCAGATGCCCCCTCTTCTGTAGTCATTGTCTCTCTCACAGCACCTGGCAGAGAAAGTCATGGCCCTTCTGAATTCCCTACTCCCTGTCCTGTGTTGACTTCTGGGATAGCCATTACCATTTGGAATGTCCCACGTCTTTAGAGTTCTCTGTTCATGGATTCGGGGTTCCTTTAGGGCCAGAACTACATCTTCAAGAATATGTGTGTAACTTGCTCAAAGTGGATCTATGCTGTTTTTGGAAAACATATCTGCTGAATAGATACAATAAAATTTTCTAGTATTTGATATAAAAAATTGTTTATTCTAGTTTAGTGATCCTGGAAGACATACACATATCCACACACACAGACACACATACACAAGAATGTGTGAGCATATTTTTCTAATTGCCTTTTTTTGTATGAATGTCTCTGTTATATCTTCCCTAAATCAATGTAGTATTCTATATTACTTTTTAAAAAGTATTCTAAATTGTAACGAAGCTTTGTTATTTAAGAATGAATGTGAGTTTGGGAATTAGCTAATAGATATGTAGAGTTTGTTTTAATCACAACATAGCAAAACCATCACATGGGATCTCACAAATCTGCTAAAATTCTTTTTAAAAGGTATGCATTCCTCCCTAACTTTTCAGATAAAGTATTTATTAAGAACATCTACACCAGTCTGGGACTGCTTAACTCTGGACTCTTTTACAAGGAAGAGCATTTATCTAGTTTTAAATTATGGCTATTTTTTTTTAATTTGTAACCAAACAAAATTAAGGCAATTAATAATAGATAAAGTAGTACCTCAGAATATGTTAAATGTCACCAAAGTGGCAGATATGAGCTTTTTATCAAAATTAAAGTTCAGAAAATTGTAATTTGGTATCTTAAGAAAGTTCCTTATTAGTTCAGCTCTGTAATAACAGAATCTGAAATCATTGTTTTATCGTCTCTCTGGCTAATCCCGAGCCTGCCTGGAATAATCAAGGACACCTGTTGAGCTCACTTCTCTTAGTTTATATTTATCTATAATTATATTTCGTGTTTGTGGACAATGCATGCCAATCGACCACAGCCTAAAAATTCCAAAGAAAGTCTGTTGTTAACCAAATAAGTAAAATAATTTTTGTTAAATTTATTTTTATAATTTTTTGTTTAGATTATTGTTATCTAAGAGTATTAGCCTATTATTAATAAAATGCCTAGGTTCTACCTGTGGGGTTGGCAGAAACCCCAAAATAGCTCATTGAGAATTGATGAAACCTGTTTACTATTCTGTGTTTCTGCTTTTTCCTGCTTGAGAATGTTAGATTTAATGAATAATTCAATGGCTTAAATTTAATTTCCACACCACTGCTATCCTACTTATACAAACCAAATGATACTAATAAATAAATAACAATGAGAATCCAGGCAATCTGAGGTCTTTTCATAATGCTAATAATACTGTAGCCAAAAGCTAGTTCTGAAAACTCAAAAATTAGTATACAGAGATACTGGGGCTTATGCTTTAATAACTTACATTTGGCCCTTCAGAAATGTAATGCGATTAAAAAGTTGCCAGTGGAAATTCTTTTCACCTCCTTTTATAACGTTCATTCAGTTGATTATTTTTAAAATGTTTATTACACACTTACTAGATGCCAAACACTGGGCTTGACACTTGCCAAAAGTATTCACTGCCTCCAAGGAGCTCCAAGGACTTTAAGGAGTCTAGTGGGCTTACATTTATTTCATCTACTAAAAAATGTTACTGATGACCACTGACCCATAAAGACTGATAAAAGTTAAACACACAGAAATAGAGACAAACCTTCAAGGTAAAGCTTCAATCATGACAATTATAATTATTATAATACTTGGAAAATTAACTTTATACAATATGTCTTTGTCAGTTCATGCTGCTATAACAAAGTGCTGTAGACCGAATGACTTTTAAACAACAGGATTTAACTGTTTTGTGGTTCTGGAGGCTGGAAGACCAAGATCAGGAAGCCAGCATGGGTGGAGTTCTGGTGAGAGCCCTTTTCCAGACTGCAGACATCTCCTTGTATCCTCACCTGATGGAAAGAGAATGAGAGAACTCTCTGGGACCCGTTTTATAAGGGCACTAATTCTATTTATAAGGGCTTCACCCTCATGACCTAATTACATACAAAAGGCTCCACTTCCTAAAACCATTACATTGAGAATAACATTTAAACATGAGATTTTTAGAAGGACACTAACAGTCAGTCCATTGCACAATATATACAGTCTTAGGAGGTAATTGCTGTTATTACTCCTTTATACAAATGAGCAAACTGAGTATTACTCAAGTCCTATAACTTATCTAAAATCACACCACCAGTAAGAATTTAAGCAAGGATTTGAACCAGGTAGTTTGACTCTAGAGCCTATAGCAGTGATTCTTTCAAAACATTTAATAACACACAAATAATTTCTCATATTCCCAGATGTTTACTTATCTGAGAAATATCTTCGCTACAGTGAGAACTTTTAAATATGTCCCATGATATGTAGCCTGTGGCAGCCTTGATTTTTTTAAAACACGTATTTTCAGTCTCAGACACTATCTCTCTGGATGGGACACAGCACCTCACCATTGAATTCAGAGTGGTCACAACTCTGGGCTTCACAAAACTAAGAGTATTTTTATCTGGTTGAGATAGATTGGTATTGGGGGCTTTGTTATATTTACTTTAAATATTTCAATATTTATTGGTCAAGACCTCATGCTTAAAAGATAAAATGCTATGAAAAAACCAAGATGATTTTATACCACCCAAACACACATGTTCTGATTAATTTCAGGCTCCTGCTAAGTACACCAAGGCCACCCTGAAGTTTTTGTAGATGACCCTTTGATATATGAACAGCATTGTTAGTGGAAGTTAACCATTTGGGATGATATTCATCTGTGAGAAACAAGAACCCAATAAACATTTAAAATATCGTGTTTAGTGCACTCTCCAAGGCTTAGCCAGCATCTCTAAAATGTAATCAAAGAACTAAATTTGTTCTCTTTTGTTCCATCAACCTTAGTGACGACTTTCATCCTCACAGTTTCATGATGGCTGCTATACTTCCAGCCATCACAAGCATGTTCCAAGCAGGGAGAATGGGGAAAACCAAAGCAAAAAGAAGCCTGGATATTCCCCAGGGACTTCCATCTACATCTCATAGGCCAGAATTGAGTTACATAGCTACTTTTATCTGAGAGAAAGGCTGGGAGTTGAACTTAATCACTTTATAGCCTCAATAGTAGGGAAAACAAAAGAGAAGGTTTGGAAAAGATATTGAAAGAGCCACACTACATCGACTACAGAAGGCATTTGCCTACTTACCTCAGAAACTATGGAAAACATAGGAATGTTTCTTCGTCTCTGTATATGTGATTCATCCCTTATTTTGGTAATGAAAGGTCTAGGAAGAATAATTTGGGGTTTTTGCTAATCCACTTAGTTACTTTAGAGAGAAAATGATAGGGTACAACCTTTTAAGGTGGCACCTTTGAACATGTGATAGATCACTGTGAACTAGAGTTGTATCACTATTTGGTGCACATAAAAAGAGGAGGCTTTGGGGAAACAGAAAGACCATACAGGGGCTACAGGAACCTAATTCCCAGAGCATTTCCAGGAGAAATTATAGAGCGTCTCAGAATTCTGAATTGGAGCTTCACAGCTTCTACTCTAGGGATGATTAAAAACATAACTATTGTCTGCACTTAGTCCCCAAGGGGCCCTCAGATTATCCTTTCAGAGTAACACTTTGAATATGTTACTGGGGTTGTCGAGGTTTAAATAGAATTATAGCAACGTATCACTGGAAGGAACCTATAGAATGTATTTAGTCCAAGCCCTCTTACTTTCATCTGAGGAAATTGAAGCCCAGGAAATAATTTGTCCTGGGATACCCAGGTGGCAATCACTTTGGTATCCTTTTCTATTCTACTAGTTGGAAGTAGGAACACTCTTACAGTGTATACTCTGTATACTCTAAAGCAGGGACTACGTCTGCCTCATTAAATGGATTATTTCTAGGGCCCAGTACAACTTTGGGGATAGAGTAGACACTTGATGCATTTTTATGGAATGAATAAATGAAAGGCTAGATGGTCTGAAAGATGCTAAGGACAACTTGATAGAGGTTGTAATCTTTATTCACAGTCATCAGCATTGTCAAGGTCATTATTATCTATGTCATCAGCAGAAATTGGTTAACCAATACAGTATTAGACTAGGAAAATTTTACTACCTGTTCCATTCCCAATGCCCTCATCACTTGCTTTCCCAGCACTAAGGAGCATGTTAGTCCCTCCTGCTCGTGAATCTGTAGGTGAAGGGAAACATACTTTCAGTAAAATGTCCCAATCTCTACGACATTGACTATCTGATGATGATATAGATCTAGAAATTCTGAGTTCAAATTGAGTCAAACATATACTTTTAAGTGCAAAACTGAAGAGATTGCAATAGCTTATGTCATGATAAATCTTAAGGAAACTTCTTAACTGTCTACAATGGTATGGAATATATAACATGTTTATACAGTCTCCTTATATCCTATATCCAACTGAAGTCCAGTGACAAAAACACCTTATATTTGTCGTATCATTGGAGTTTGCTGTATGTTTTCAACTGTTTACTTTTGAGAGATGGTCTCAGTGTTTCTAAGGTTACATAGATAATTGTTTTAATTTCATTTAAACAGAGATCCTGTCTGCAATGCTTGGGACTAGAGGACACCCTTAGACTGCAGACTGTCTAGGCAGCAAAGCAAGTGAGTAGCTGGTAATCTCTGTCATTTGTTACCCCAGGTAAGAATGCATTATGGGAAGATCACTTCTGGTTATTTATAAATCTATTTATACACCTTTATGTTCATGGCAGGATGAGACACCATAGAATTAGAAATGGTACAGATTTTGAAAGATCAGAATGATTATTTCACTAACTCTTTAGAGTAAGTAAGGCTCCCCCTAGTGGTTGGAGAAGAAAAGGTTTGAATCCTCTTTAAGGCTATAGTTTCTCCACTTAAGCAAATTATCCTATGAACTGAATATTATTGTTTTGTTCCTTGTAAAGTTACAATCTAAAACAAATGACTCTTAGTATTAAGTTGATTGCCCTAACCATAATTTTATGTCATTATTATTTATGTAAAAATACTGGTGAATCTCAACTATTGTGTGTTCATCTTGCTAAATAAAGCTAGTTCTTTAAAAATTATAATCATCATCTTATTTGAATTTTTCAAACTCTGTATTAATAATTTCTCATCCACTTATTCCACAACTATGTGATAAACATAAAAAATAACAAAAACTATTTACTTGTGTCATTTATTTTTGTCTTTAAGTGTCCTTTATTAAGAAAATAATCGGTAACTGAAGCTTCCAGAAATTTGTTTCTTTCGTAATTCCTTGTTTCTTTTGTAATTCAAACATTTTCTTTAAGCATAGAAATGGTCATGTTTCAGACTTTAATAGACAGGGCCTAGGCCAGCACAGCACCTATTCCTCCAGGGGTAGCAAATCCCACCTTTATCTCCCCCAAAGCTGATAAGGTAGGAGAGAAAAAAATCCTTATCAGATCCCTTTTAGTGTTAGCAAAGCAACAGACATAAAATACCAGGAAACAGAGCGAGGGCTCTGCTCACATCTTGAATTGTGAGTATATACTCGTACCAAGAAACTGCTAATTAGATTGCAGATAACTAAGCTGTATTACAAGCTCAGAGGGAACACTTTTCTTTCTCTCTTCTTTTTTTCTCCTTTTTCTCTTTCTCTTCCTTCCTCCCTCCCTCCCTTCCTTTTTTCCTTCCTTCCTTTCCATTAGTTTACTGCTAATGCATTAATGAGGGACTCTTAGAAAGACTATGCTATCACAGTACCTCCCTCTCAATTATATTATCATTAGCTGATGTAATCTTTTCGTTGTGGTCTTTATTTGTCTTTCCCAATTAGGATGTAAGCACCATAAAATCAGGAACCTTATATGTCTCATTTAGCATTATGTACTCTATGCCTAGAACTGTGCCAGATGTGCAACGGACAATAAATCTATTAGGCAAATATTTATTGAGCATGAATAAATGAGTGAATGAAGGAATAAATGCTCTATTTTACCAGGACTTTTGTGAAGCTAAAAACTGTTTCCTCTAAAAAGGAATTACCCTATTTTACCACACTTACTTGTTTTTCTCATTTCATTTCTCTGAAGGAATCTTCTATTTCAATTAGCAAAGTGAGGACATCAAGAGATATATGATCCTATATTAAATGCTGATCGGTCAAATATCTATTGCTATGTAACAAAGATCCTGAGATCATAATGGCTTAAAACAACAAACATTTATTAATTCTCTTATTTTTGCAATCTGGCTGGACAGTTCTTTTGTTCTATGTGGTATCTACTGGAGCTGAAATATCTAAGATTTTTTCTTCACTCACTCATGTGATTGTGAAGATTGCCAGATGTGATGACTGGAACATCTGAGAGTTGGCCAAGCATGTCCCTGTCTCTTACTCTACACTTTGAGCATCCACACAACGAGGTGATCTCTGGGTAGCTAAACTTCTCACACTGCAGCTCTTCTGAGAGAGAGGAAGCAGAAGCTGCCAGTCCTCCTGAAGGCTCGACTGGGAATTAGTAGAGTCATATCCACAGAATCCTGTTAGTCTAAGTAAGTCACTGGACCAATCTAAATTCAAGGGGAGGAGAAATAGGCTCAATTTCTTGGTGTGAGGAGTGGCATGCATATACAAGGAAAGAAAGCATCAAGGTGGCTATCTTGGAGACTACATATCACATAATGAGGTGGTTTCTTTTAAGGCTGCTTGCCTGACTGCCTTAGAATTGCTGTGATTATTGAACCAGTAAGTGCCAGGAAGGCATAATGAACATAACAGTAGATGAGGTAAGCAAATATTGTACCCTCTTCACTCCTAACTTGATGCTGATGACATGCTGATATTATTTCATTGCTTTGGTATGGCGACAGCTCCAGCCAAGTCACTATTTCCAGACACCTGACCATCTGTCCAAAATTATGACTAATTACCATTATAATGATTCTTCAGCTTTATTAAACACATGTCTTCTACAAAATCCAATGGGATACAAAAAGACTTCCTCATTAATCATCACAACAGCCCTGTTGAGAGTTTAAAGGAAGTAGGTGTATTCTCATTTTAGGAATGAAGACAGTGAAAAAAATGAATCTCATGAAGGTGAATGAAGATCATACAGCTGGTCAGCTTGAACTAATGGAAGAGGCAACATATGTAGATGGGAGAGTGTGTGAGGGTGGGGAGAGAGGGAGGGACAGAGACGGAGACAGAGAGAAAATCTGGGGAAAAGAGGAGTCATCAAGATTATTTTTTCTTTTCTCTTCCAATGCTATATGGCAACCACTTATATGCCTTAACATATTAAAATATTTCTAGGAGAAAAAACTTCTGGTAAAATCAAAACTGAATTGTTCCCCCAAAATCATTGTAATGAGATTTAACCTATATTAAATTCAAATTTGTTATTTTTCTTTCTAGCTATATGTCCTGGCCCTCACGCATTGATGGGTATGTTTCAAAGGTTTGTTGTACAGACTAAATGGAGACACGTAGCACATAATGTATAATAAGTGCCTCATAATAGGTTCCCAATAAATGGGAATAATTGTTATTATAAGTTTTTGATCTCAGAAATATTATTAAGACAGAGGATTTTTTTAAAAGCTCTCTCTCTTTATTCTATACCTTGTGGTTTTTAGAAACAACACTTGATTAAGTTACTGGATCTGCATGTTATTAAATGCAGCTGAATTTACACATTTAGACCTAAGTCTGTGTGACTTCACACGTCAGTTAATACCTTTGGGTGTTATGATCCTACCTGTGACTTAACAAAACTAGACCACATGATCTCTAAGGTTTTTTCATCTCTGACATCTGCTATTCTATAGAAATAGAAAGTCTTTTTTAATTTACTCAAGCCATCATTTGGGGCCATTTTGCCCTCTAGTGGCAAGAGTCAAGAAAAAATATTCCTTCTGAGAAAAACTGTCAGTCATTTCCATACCCCATCAAATCTGTTTTGATAAATACTTAGAGACTAACTTCAAAATTGTTTTAGTTATGTTCATGTAAAAATTGTCAGTTTACAAAAACAAACATTTATATAGTTTCTGAAGGTCAGGAATTTGTGAGCAGTTTAGCTGGATGCTTCTGGCTCAGGGTCCCTCAGGAAGGTGCATAAAGGCATGGCTACAGTTATTTGAAAGCTTGACTAGATTGGAGGATGTTCTTCCAAGCTCTCTCACGAGGCTGATGAGAGAAAGCTTCAGTTCCCTCCCACATGGACCTCCCTAAAGGGCTCCTCAAGACATAGTAGCTGGCTTCTTCCAGCTACTGAGAGAGAGGCAAACATCTGAGAGAGAGAGAAAGGAGGCAGGAAGGGACAGGGGAGAGAAAGAGAGAGAAGCTGCAATGTCTTTTACAAACTAATTTCAAAAGTTATATACCATGGATGAAGAAACTAGAATTACAAAGACTCAGTATAAGTAAATGTCAAAACAAACTATTCCACAAAAAAAGCAAGTTGCACAATACATACAGCATAAATATGTATGTTTTTATATATATACTTTATATGTATATAATATACTTATAATTATATACACATTGATACATAATGTGTAAATAGGTCATATGTAAAATATTTAAAGCCTATTTTATCTTGTTTAAAGATTATGTTTGTGTGTGTGTGTGTGTGTGTGTGAGTATATAGTAGCCATACAAACAGAAATATGCATGGAAGTGATGAAGTGATAAATACCCAACTCACATAAGTGATCACCTCTGATAAAAAAGGGGAGGAATGAAATTAGGAAGGTGTGCACAGGGCTTTAATTGTTTTAAGTTTTTTATGTTTTAAGTTTAATTATGACTATAAAAGCATTTGTTATATCAGTCTATCTGCCTTTTTATAAGTCTGAAATAGTTCATTAAAAAATCAAATCACATAGTTATTGCCTCTAGAAAATAGAAAAATAGGACTATGGAGAGAGTGACTTCATTGTGCATATATGTAAGATTTTATTATATACACATTTATGTAAAGCTAGAACAAAAATGACAAAATGTTAACATTTATTAATTACAGGTGGATGAGTCTTGGATGAAGGTTGCATAATTCCTTGCATTTTCCTTTTTTATTCTTTTTAAATTAAAAGAAAAATTATAGCCATTTCCTTTAGGGAAAAATGCTATATGAGGGAATAATCATTTTAAAGGGGGTTACACCAAGTCACCACTATTAGAGCAGATCACATTTTAAGTATCACCGCACGTACCTGGAGATATATAGACCAACTTATTAGACCAATCAATGCATGTTTTAAAACCTCACCGCAATTATGTAAAACTATTACCCCCACTTCCTCAAATAAAATTTTAGCAAATACCTCCTCCATCTATCTTGTGACTGGGCCTAAGTAATTCTTTAAGTGCGTGGCTTACTTTTAATAAAATGGTGGCATGGGAATGAGGGATGGTGATAAATAAAACCTGAAAATCTATTAATTCCTTAGATAACTTACTACACTTACTGTAGTACACGTTGTTTTTGCTTCTCTGGCCAGCATCCATTCTCTTTCTTTTGGCAACAGTTCTCAATTTTCCCTTAGAAATCATTCCCTCCCATTCCCAGCCCACATGGTTTACATGGGTGTGATTCACTTCTGGGTCCCCCAGGGATCTAGGACTGGACACAGAGAGTCTTTCTGGGATTTTTGATGGAACTCTTAGGAAGAAAGAAACTCTTCTTCTATTGAAGATTTAATCCTGGAACTCCTGATAGAAATCTTTGCTTCAGAAGACAACACAGAAAAAGCAAAGCCAAAAGATGGGGGTGTGGGGGTGGAAGCGGGAAAAGAGGAGAGGGAGAGAGAGAAAGAGATTAAGAAAGTGCATGAATGTCTCTATGACATTGTTAAGGTCCTGGATCCCATTCCCAGCTAAGCAGGACAATAAGTCCTCTTTTTTTGTTACTTTGAGTTTTGATAACCTGGAAGTCAAAGGAATCTTGAGAAGTATACCTATATGCAAGTATGAAAGCATACTAAAATTCTCATTGTAAAAGGCATGTGCTTATTTATTAAGTTAAAGGAGCCCCTTCATCTCCTCTACTTCTCTGGGAAGCTCTAAGGACAGGGGACTCGAGTACTCAAGAGTACTGGAGTACCTGAGATAAGATCTGGGCGTATGAGACACTCCTTCCATGTTGCTCTAAGGCAGAGTCCTTAACCCAATAGCCTGATCCTCCAGGGTTTAATGGAAGAGTGACAGATATGCAAACATTCTATCAAATTGTGGGTAAACGTTATATGTACCCCAATACATGTCCTTTTCTGGGGGAAGGGTCCATAGATTTCATCACATGAGTAAAGGACTGGTGAACCAAAAGAGGTTGAAATCACTTTTAGATGACCAAAAGCAAAAGTATAATGTTAAAGTCTGAATTTTCATGTCTCTGTGTGTCAGGTGCTAGACTTTTTAATTAGAGAATTTAAAACAATAAAAAAGCAATGTTACCACCTTATTAACATCATGAAATGACTTGTTTAAATATAAACCCATTACATGTTTAAAATACTTTTCATCTAAAAAGTTCATTTCATCACAGGCCATCTGCAGTACCACTGAAGGATGGGAGAGGCATATAGATTTTAAAAATGACCAGAAATCTGCTTCCTGAAAAAGTTCAAATATTCCTCCAGTGCCATGCAAACAAATAAAAGACCATATTCTGTTTGTTCTATTTGCATAAAATAATAATTCTCAGCAGTATCAATACATTTCACATGCCACTGATTAAATCTTGAATATTCATGCATGCATTAAAAAGCCTTCTGTTGTTATGTGGAATCTAATACCATAAAATGTGTTCCAGCTTCCCTTTAGGGAGCATATTATCCTAAAAATTAAATCAAAGCTGTTGCTCACCAATAAGAATAATTCAGGAAGAGAAAGAGGAAAGACTGCCCTGGAAATAGTAGGAAAGGCTAGATTAGATTCCCAATGTAATATTAATACTTTCTGTGCCTGGGGCCTGAAGAGATTAATATTCAAGCAGAATGAATGTCTTTAGACCCCAAGCATCCACTGCATGTACAATTGTCATTGTTTGCTCCAGTAATGAGACAACTGAATTCCAGAGTGACAGGGGCAGAGTTGAGAGAAATGGAGCAGGACTGCCCACCAAGGAGCCCCGCATAATAATGAACAGTCACCTGGAAACTTTGGCTTTTGCTATCAGGTAAGTTCTGCCCTAAGTAGGTAAAAAGAGTGGAAAATAACATTGCTTTCATGGCATGCCTGGTTAGGAGGAAAGCACTTACCTACTGGTCCTCTGAAGTAGAATCACAGAAATTAAGGACATCTAGACTCCAAGATCTCAACCTAGGCACTATCGACATTTTGGGGATGAAAAATTCTTTGTTGTCAGATCCTATCCCAGACCAACTGAACTATAAACTGGGAGTGAGGCCAACCCTCCACTTGATTCTGAGGTTGGCTAAAGTTTAAGAAATAGTAATCTAGCTTAATTTACTAATTTTACAATTGAAGAAACAGAAGTTGGTTAAGTGTTTATCCAAGATCAAACAGGTGGTTAGTAGCCAAAGCAATACACCATATCTCCTCATCCAGAGTTGGCTACAACAAACTTTGCAGGAAGAGGTGGATACCCTGCAAGGATATTTCTTGCCAGCATGAACCACAGTAATGACAAATGAAACATCCTTTTGCACCGCAGAGAATAGTCCATGATTGCCTGAATGCTTTTCAAATTTGGTCTCTCTTCTAGATTCCCAGGTTTCCTAGGCTATGATGCAGAACACTGCACTTTTATTGACATTTTTCTAAATACAGGTTAATAACATAATTAGTTTATAGAGGGGCTGATTTATTGTGATGTTTCTTCTTGACTGTTATCACTAGATCTCTATTTTATTATGTAACCACTTGAAGTTAGAAGAGGCTTTATTTTTACAGCCATAATAATTATTACTATTATTGATGTTGACAGATAAATGTTGATTTAAGATTATAAACCTGTGAGGTTGACTGGAATAGAAAGCAGCTTATGTATATTAGAAAATAAAAAATGTTCAACCCTATGTGAGAAATTCTCTCTTGACTGCTTATTTAAAAAGA
>PVKZ01001004.1:0-69211 GCA_004027375.1 Macroglossus sobrinus
AGGTAACTTTACGAGCAGCACCGTCATGTTATTCCCAAAATTCCCACCAGATGGCAGCAGAGAATGAATAGTCATGACGACCTGCACTTGATGACCGATATTAATGTGTTATTCCCAAAGTGCCCACGAGATGGCAGCA
The DNA here is from genome assembly GCA_004027375.1 of Macroglossus sobrinus. Taxonomy (NCBI): domain Eukaryota; kingdom Metazoa; phylum Chordata; class Mammalia; order Chiroptera; family Pteropodidae; genus Macroglossus; species Macroglossus sobrinus. The sequence continues at coordinate 140 of PVKZ01001004.1, forward strand.
GACAATAAGCAATAACATTTCATGACCTAAACTCCGGTGTTATTCCCAAAAGCGCTCGAGGTGGAAGCAGAGAAGAGCGTTCCCCTGCTTAAGGGCTCTGTCCACCATTAGAATAAAGGGTCCAGACCCTTGGTACTTAGCTCACTTAGAAATAACTTCTACACTTTACACATCTCTTCTTACTGGGGCCACGCCCCCTGGCCCCTCCCTGGCAGTCCCCGCCTCGGCGGTGTCCCCACCCTTTACCCCGGCCCCCCGGCCCCTCCGCCCCCCTCCCACTGTTCCCTCCCTCTATCCCTCCCCGCCAATCTCTCGGCCACCTGGGCACCTGGGCACCTCGGCAGGTGCGGCCCTGCCACGTCTCGATCTGCCGCTGACCCAGACCCACCCCTCCTCAGCGCTCCGCGCCGTGGCCGAGCCCGACCTGCTCCAAACCACCCGGTGACACCGGCCATACCACCAGGCAACGCTTCGCTCCCGAGACCTCGCCCTCCGCCCTCGGGGCTTGGCCCACCGAGTCCAGGAAGAGAACGGCCCTGAGTGGAGAGAGGAGACAGCCCAGTGTTGGCTACAGAAGAGCAGGTGAGGGCGGGTGGTTGCGTGGGGCGGAGGGACGTTTGTGCAGCCCTTGGGCTAGGGTGCCTGCTGGGGACCCCAGAGTCAGCGAGCCCACAGGGCCCTGGGGGAGTCCAGGGCACCCTGGCTGGAAGGCGGCAAAAGGAGGGGACGGCGGCGAAAACGCCCACAGCACTCCGGTATTCCCAGGCGGTCTCCCATCCAAGTACTAAGCAGGCCCGACCCTGCTTAGCTTCCGAAATCGGGCGCATTCAGCGTGGTATGGCCGAAGCCGGGAGAGGCTGTCACCTGCTGCCCCAAGAGCTCGATCCTGGCCTCCAGCGCTCCGGAGATGTCAGCGCCTGCACCGCCGCAGAAAATAGGTCTTTATGATGACATACGCATGGGTGCTAATTTGAAATGCATGTGATAGTGGAAATAACTGTTCATGAAATGCACCACTGTTATTCCTGAGAAGCCCAACAGATGGCAGTAGAGTGTAAAGTTTTATGATGACGTCGATCCTATATGGCCACTCAGGTGTTATTAATAAGATATACGCTTGATGGCAGCAGAAAATTAATTTTTGTGATGATCTACACTCTCTTATACTCAAAATGCCCACACGATTGCAGCAGAAAAAAAAATATGAATACACTGGTATTTTCTCAATACCACGAGATGGTAGCAGAGAATGATTTTTCAAGACACGCGCTGCTGTTATTCCCAAGATTCACACAAAATGGCAGCAGGAAAAAATTATAACATCACATTATGACAATTTTTGTGGTCTTCCCAAAATACCCACCAGCTGGCAGCATTAAATAAATTTAATATACGCATTTACATGTTATTTTCAAAATACCCATGAGAGGGCAGCAGAGAATACTTTTTTTGACTAGCTTTCCTGTGTTTTCTAAGATGCACATGACATAGCAGCAGAGAAAAGTTTTCATAACGTTTTTTAGGGTGTTATTTTCAAAATGTTCGTAAGATAGCAGCAGCAATGATATTTTAAAACATGCACGATGGTGTTTTCCCAAAATGCCCACGGGACGTCAGCAGAATAGAAATTTTTCTAATGACATACACTTGTGTGTTATTTTCAAAATGCCCACAAGATGGCAGTAGAGGATAATTTCATGACATGCGCTTCTGTTTTACCCAGAGACACATGTAATAAAGGCAGTAAAAAACTTTTCGTAAAAATAGGCCCTTGATTGTTATTTACAAATGCACACCAGATAGAAGCAGAAATAAACAGGGATTATTCCAAATTCCCACCAGATGGCACCGTAAAATCAATTTTGCAGATGACATACGGTAGTGTTATTTTTAAAATGTCCACCAAATGGCATCAGAGTCTGACTTTTCATGACATGCACTTCTGCGTTATTTCCATGATTCACATTATATTGCAGCAGAGAAAAATTTCTTAAAGACATACACTAGGGTTTTGTTTGATTAATGCATACGAAATATAGCTGTAGAAATAAGTTTTCGTGATATATACTATGGTGTTATTTCCGAAACGCCCACCAGATGGTAGCAAGAATAAATTTTATTACATTCTCGTGTTATTCTCAAGATGCACACTAGATGAAGGTGGAGAATATTTACGGTGACCTACACCAGGTTTTATTCCCAAAATGTCCATCAGATGGCAGCAAAAAGTATAATTCTATTTCATACACTCTGGTGTTATTCCCAAAATGCCCACCAGATAGCAGCAGGAAATATATTTTAATGACATAAGCTTGGGTGTTATTTTCAAAATACCCACGAGATGGCAGCAGAGAAAATTTCTTCATAATTAAATGCCCTGGGTGTTTTTTAAAATGAACATGATAAAGCAGCAGAAATAACTTCATGAACTGTCATGTTATTCCCAAATTACCCACCAGATGGCAGCGGAGGACAATGAATAACATTTCATGACCAGGAAGTTCCTGTTAACTTCTGTGATTCCACAGCCCTCTGCTCAAACCTGTACCAAAGGTTTGTCTCATATGCCACCACTGTCCTTTTATAAGTCTTTCTCCACTGTCGTGGACTGCCCCATTTACCACCACTGTCCACCCATTTGGGAAGCAAGAGATGCAGAGGGAGAAAATTCTGCATGAGGCGTATAAAGGGTAAGGAGGTCGGCAGCCGGGGAGGCTCCGTCTGCATCCTGCCCTGCAGGGCTTTGTGCACCAGCAGAGTGGGGAGGGGCAGTAGTGAGCTGGGTTGGCCAGTAGGAATCACTGGGACGGTGACTGAGAGAAATTCAGACACAGTTCCTTAGATTCTTTCAAACATTCCACATTCATACGGCTTTGCAAGATGATTCTACTTATAGGGAATACCTTCATTTGCTATTTAAAATGAACTTTGGCCTCTGGGCTTGCTTTGAGACTCCCCGAAACCTTGAAAAAAATACAATTCCCACTCGGAAAGTTAGTGAATTATATGCAAAGCTATTGACCACAGAAATGATTGCTGTTAAAGAAAATGTCACTGTATAAATGTTTTTCTTTTTATTAATGCAGCACTAGATACAGATCTCACAGACTTTTACAGTTCAAAGAGTAACACATACTCTATTCAAGTTAAGTTTTTTAGTGTGTGGGCATGGATGGAATACAGAATGCGCCACTGAATGTCACTGTACTAGAAATGTGCAGAGGACTCACTGTTAGTGGCGGGCAGAGGTGCCAACCTGTGTAACTCTGGGAATGAACAGAAGGTGAAATGCACTGTACAGAGACTGACCTCTCTGCTACAACCCTTTCCCTCAGGGGTGGCAGTTAACGATTCCAAAACCATTCTGGAGAGACCTGGAATGGAGTAACAAATTAAACACTGTCCTGAGGGTAAAGCCAGCACAGATGCCAGCTCCCTCGCTGGCTGTTGGAGTGGGACATTACAGAGAAGCGAGGGGCGGAGCACAATGTCCATGTGACGGGATCGGGCTGAGACAAGAGGACACACTGGTTCTCTGCCTGGGATGGACCTGGACTGTCCCACGCGGAAGTCTTGGTGACTAGGGCATGGGCAGAGGTGGGATGCACGCAGACATCTCGCATCGTTGGCCAAGCATGGTCACCTCCCAGATGTCAGTTTGTAATGCCATTCATTCTCTAAGAAAAGGAACTGGGGCCCTTGGAAGACACAGCTGATTAAAGATGAGGCTGTTGCTCTCTCGTCTCAGTGACCTTGCCAGAGGCTTCGGTACCCGAACTCGGCTGAGGCCCCTCTTCCAGGAACGAGCCTCAGAACCACCACTGCAAACACTGGCACCCTTCACATAAAAAGCCCTAGTGTACTAAAGACCCACATGTGCATCATGTTTTACAAAAACAGCATTTATCCAGATCTTTCGGACCCTTCTACAACCAACAAAAGAAGGGGTATGAAGGGAGTTATGACGACAGGGTCCCCTTCCAACCACTAGGGCTGCCCTGGGTACCCCAGACCCCTGGTCAGTGCACAGCAGGTGGAGCTGGTGGAAACCCCTCCAGGAGCCAGCCCTGAGCCAGGAGCCTGTCTAGAGTCCTACTAACCACGCCAGGTGAGGGCCCTCCCAGCTACATGGACACACGAACCCACACCCCAAGTTTCTGCGGGACGTGCAGACAGGCCCTGCCTGGGCGGCTCAGCCTCAGGAGCTGGACACTGGGTACCCATAGTGGCTGCGCTCAGCCTCGCCCAACGTCAGTGTCAGAGACAGGCTGGGCTTGCGTTCCAGCTCCTCCTCTTCCAGGCAGCGCTGCGGCGGCCGAGCTTTGAAGAAGTCGGAGACAAACCGAACCTGGGAGCAGGGTCAGGAGGAGAGGAGCAGATGGTGAGGGCTGGGTGCACTGGGCCAGACCCCAGGGGGCACAGGTGATGCGCTAGGGCAATGAGCAAAGCAGACCGGGATGACAGAGGGGTGCTAGCGGGGCGCGGCGAGGACAAGGACCAGGGGGCGCAGGGTTGCTCACAGTGAGGCCAGCCACCAGCGCCCCCTGCAGGAGGCCCACGAACACGTCGCTCCAGTGGTGCTTGTGGTCCGACACGCGGGTGTAGCCCACGTAGAGAGCGAAGGCCACCAGGAAGAACTGCACAGTGGGCCTCAGCAGCCGCGCCCACTTCCAACAGAGCCGCGCCTGCACATAGAGCTGGGGGCCAGAGAGGGTCATCTGGGGCCCAGCACCTCCAATTCTCAGGAACCAGCCACTGAGCCCCCCCACCGCCTCCCGCACACACCACGGTACAGACACCGCAACTGAAGCCCAGCTAAGGGGAATGACGTGGCCGCGGTGGCGTAGGCGGCAGGTCCTGGAAAACCGACTCACCACCAAGAATGTCATGCAGTACATCCCGAAGGAGGAGTGTCCGGAGTAGAAAGACAGTCTGAGGAAAAACGGCTGGCATCAGGAGGTGCGACCAGAGACCAGGACGGGCAGCTCAGGCAGCGGCTCCACCTCCCCCACTCCCACCCCCGCACTCCATCCCGCCCCTGACTTCCCAGCCTTACATGGAAGCATGCTTGGTGTCAGACATAATTGGAGTCCCGTTAGGAGATGAGGGAGAGAAGGGGCAGATAGAACATCTAAAGGAATAACAGCTGAAAAATCCCCAAGTATGATGATAACTATTAACCTACACACACAAGAAACTCAAACTCTGAGAATGATAAAACTAAAAGCATCCACCCAGGCATATGTTACAGTCAGGGGCCTCGGCAGAGCAGAGGGAAGGGGCTCATTGGGCCAGGACCCGTGGTGAGGTCACAGCTGCTTTCTCGTCAGAACCTGCACCTGCCAGAAGGCGCTGGACTACGTCTCCAAAGAACTGAAACAGAAAACTTGTCAGCCAAGAAGTCTAAGTCTGGCAAAATCATCCTCTAGAATGGAAGAAGGAATTAAGACATTCCCAGATAAACAAAGACACAGAGTCCAATGTGCCACAAATGTGCCAGGAAGTCAAGAGTACTAGACAGAAACTCAGATCCACACAAAGACATTTAAAAAGGCCAGTAAAAATTACAAGATATAAAGTCAATGTTCATGTCGCTTTGCTTTAGAAGTCCTGTTTTTTCATCTATAATTAGAAAAGAAACAACTGTATATACGCCAACAATGTTAGCTGGGCTTACTGTAGCTGCCACTTCACGAACATCTGCAAACCTTATGACCAGTAAACTCCTATTTAACCAAAAAATAAGGCTGTAATGGGGAATTAGAAACAAAAGTAAACTATTTTTCTTCCATTACTGCCTTTTTGGTTAAACAGGTATATACCTAAGATGTAGAAAACAAATGCCAAAGTAACAGAAGGCCTTTCTTACCTGTAGTTCCATTGGATGTGAATGTATCAAACTCTATGAAAATGCAGAGACTAGAAAATGGAGTTTTAAAATATCTAACTTTACAATGTGCATAAGCGGCTCACTTCAGATTCAAAGATACAAATGGGTTGAATAAAAAAAGTATTACATGCAAAGAGCAACCAAGAGACAGACAGAGCAGCTATACCACCGCAAGGCAAAATGGACACTAAGACAAAAAATGTCAAGAGACAAAATGGCCAGTCCTTCAAGATACAATTACGAAGACACAGGTTCCTAACAACAGCGCCCCCAAATGAAGCAAAACCTGACAGAAACTACGATACGGATGAATTTTGAAGCATTAAAGAAATGAGACAAGAAAGGCCACATAAGGGATGATTCTATTTGTACAAAAGGTCCAGAACAGGCACATCCAGAGACAGGAAGTGGGCCAGGGGGAGGGGGAGACAGCTGAGGACGTCGGCTTCCTTTTCTGGGCAATGGAGCTGCCCTGGAATAAGACAGTGCAGACCGCTGCATGCACTATGAATATACTAAAAATCAATGACTCGTACACATCAAACTGGGTAAGTTAGTGACTTATATTATGTAAATTTTATTTCAATTTCTTAAAAAATAAAATAAGGAAGTCAATAAATCAAAAGTTTGTAGCGATGGTGAGGACAGAAAAAGCTGGGGGCGCTGAGATCTAGTGGGGGCAGGTCACCCTGCAGATCACCCCTCTGGATGCCAACAGTTCTGCTCCAGAGCCCAGCACCCCTCCCACATCGTCTGCAGGACCCAGGCCACAGGTACCTCCCAGCCCACCTGGACTCAGTGATGTTGGCAGGGCTACCCCTGCACAGCTTCTCCACCTGCACGTAGATGGAACAGTTGATGCGGCTCCAATCAGGGTCACACACCGCCAGGAAGTTGGGCCGCAGACGGCCAATCATATACTTAGCCAGGTCGGTCAGGGACTGGCTCACTGCGGCCCCAAACAGGAATGTCCCCAGCACCTTGTAGACCGCGGCCACATAGTTGTTGAAGTCAGAGCGGGAATAGAGGCGATCCGTGTACACCAGATAGGCCTCCCCAGCCGAGACCTGCAAGGGAGCTGCTGAGCCTCCAGTGGGCATGCCAGCAACCATGGGGTCCCCACCAGGCACTGGCCTGGAGCCTCAGTCCTCCCCATTGAAAGTGGTTTAGGGTTCCCAGCTTCCCCAGGCCACTGGGGAAGTGAGATCTCCAAAGGGAGCCCTCTTCCCAGGGCAGACCCTGACCACTCGTCCACCAACCCCCACCCTCTCACCCTCCCACCTTACAAGGATGATGGTGGTGGTGATGGTGACCCCGGCCATGAGCCTGTGGGTGATGGTGTCTGGCCGGTAGGGGTACCGGATGGAGTCATCGGCACAGTAGAACCCTCGCTTGTATGGGGCATTCACAATCGTGAGGATGGCAAAAGGCAGAGAGGCTAGGGGCAGGGAGAGAAGCCAGAAGCCACATGGTTCTCTCCCCGCACCAGCCAAGACCCCAGGACCGGCACTTGCACACATGCCCTTCTGGTTTCTTCACCTTTATGCACGCCAGACAGCTAGGAGCCTTGTGGCTCATGGCAAAGGAGAAACCGCTGACCCCATTAAAACTCCCTCAGGGTTCCCCATCAGTGTCATAGGAACAGCAAAGCCTCCCCAGGCACATAGTCCAACCCCCACCCCACTTCCTTCCTGCTCCTTAAATCCAGCAAGCACCCACCCCAGGACCTTTGCATGGGCCCTACTCTCTACCCAAAACATCTTTGACTAGCTTCTCACTGGTCTCAGCTCCATCCACCCTCCCGACTGGCCCACTCATCATCACTCTGGCCCTCAGGTGTAATTATGTAATCACCATGCCTGACGGAATCCCCTGCCCACCTGTGAGCACCTGAGGTGGTTGTCTGCTCAAGGCTGAGTCCCAGAGCCTAAGCAGGTGTTTAAGGAGCATCTGTTAAAAGAAGAGGCAGCTCTGCTCCTCACCCTAGGGCCAGCCAGGGATCAGGGCCACTCCCTGGGCCAGAGCTGAGATATCTACACTCACATGTCTGTTCCTGAGCCAGCCACACAGTGCCCAAGACACCGCTGGCCCTGAGCTCAGTCCAAAGCTACCTTTCGTAGCCACAGTCATGACCAGACTGTGAAAAGCCTAGGTCGCCCTGGGGCTTCTGCAGAGGGCGCTCTGCTCTGCAGTAGGGTGTCCTTTGCCCAGGACAAAGGGCGTGGCTCTTTCTGGGGCCTGAATTCCCGAGGAGGACCCCAGGGCCAACTCCACTCAAAAAGCCAAATTCAGGGGCCCAGGGAACCCAGAGAGGACCCTCAGTGGCTGCATGAGCACAACCAACTGAGTCTGGAGAAAGACCGGCTAGAACAAGTCTGTTCAGGCCCTGAGGGGCCGGGAAACAGTGTGGACTGGCTACAGCTTTCAAAGGGGTTGTCAGCAGGTCACTCAGAGAAGGTGGCCTGAGGGAGGAGAGAAGCTCTGGAGGACCTGGGCAAGAGCGCCAGGCAGAGGGAGCTCCCCACTCTTGTTCCCAGCCCCCATCAGAAGCAAAGCTAGCCTTTCCTGGGCACTGGAGTCAGGGCCAGCCTCCACTCACCCCCCAGGGTTTCGTCAGCGCCCATCACCATCTAAAAACTGAACTGTTTATGTGTTGAATCTTCTAGCAGGGGAGCAGGGTCTGCCTGGGCCAACCACCCCTGGCACCGGCAGCAGCAACACAGAACCAAATTGCCCATCCGCCTCACCATGTGACCTCTGCCCAAACTGGGGATTTTAACGGCAGGTCCTTCGCAGGCTGTTCGAAAGGAAGGGTTTAATGATCCATATGTCATATGTTGCTTGGTGCCTGGCATGCAGTAACTGCCACACAAATACTTAAACGAATAACATGTGCTCAGGATTCAGAGCCCAGGGGACTGCTCCTGCCCGCCCACCGCAAAAGGTATCTCGGTGGCAATGGAGGGGAGCCTGGCCTCTGCCATCCATCAGGACTGACCTCTCTGTTCCTCAGTCCCCTCGGGCTCCAACTGGGAGCAAGAAGCAGAATGGGAGACGGGGAGTTTGGCCCAGGGGCCCCTCCTACACCAGCGGTAGAATTCTGGTGCCATTGTCTTCAGCCCCAGAGCAAACACTCAGCCTTTGTTACCGGGACGCCTGGGGCGGCCCCTTCCCCCAGCCTGGCCCGCAAAGCGGCCCAACAGGTTCTGCAGCCGCCGGAGGCGCTGCTCACCCGCAACCTGGGGCCCGGCTCTCTTGGTTTCTGCCTGACCCAGGCGGGTTCGAATCGCAACCAGGGCCGGAGCCGGGCGCGCGGTCCCAGCGGCGACTTCCTGCTGCCCCGGGCAGGGAATACTGAGGCTGGGAAGGCACCGAAGGTCCTCCGCCAACTTACCCACCCCGAGGGGGCCTCCGACAGGTGGAGGCTGCAGCCCTCCCAGCGCTGCCTGGGAAGGGGTTCCCCCCCCCCCAGGCCCGATCCCCGCGGCTCTTACCGACCAGCACGCACAGCACGTCGAGCAGCACGAAGACCCACCTCCGCTCCATGCTGCCCCCCGGCCTGGACAGCACCCTGGAGCCCAGGGCCCGTCCCAGCACGTCCCCGGCGCTCCCCAGCTCGGCCGCGGGGTCACATGGCCTCCTGGGGCGGGAGTGGGGGGGCAGGGCCGGGCAGGCAGCGGCGGCGGGTGGGGCAGTGGACGGGAGGGGGCGGACTCTGCCCGGCAGTCCCCGCAGGAAGGAGCCGGCGGAGGGCGTGTGGGGCGGGAGGAGGGGCCTCTGAGGAGACCGGGGTCGTGTGTGCAGAGCCTAAAGCATCAGGGACTTTTGGACATTACAAAATGGACAGCAAGGGAGCGATGGCAGTGATGTCAACTGGCACACGCGGGGTCCACCCAAATCCGCAGAACTGGCAGCCCCACCTGCAGGAGCCGATAAGAGGAGGCTCCCACCCTGTAAGGTGCCCGAGCCTGACCGAGAGCACCCCACACTCGCTGGAGCTGCACGCGCGCACCCGCGGACGGCAGCTGGCGTGGGCAACAGAGCTCGCTGTGGAGACGCTGACACCCACCCCTCCGCTGTCGCCTGAGCCTCTGTGCATCCCTCTGTGCCGTGTTCACCTGCGTGGGACCTGCGAAGGCTGCATTCAACAAACCTGGCATTGTGGAAGGGCACAGTTGCATTCAGTTTGTTGCTTCAACAGGTCATCAGCGCCCAACACCACCCCACCCCCTCCACCGGGTGAGGAGGCTGAGGCTCAGGGACAGTGAGTCCAGAATCACCCAGAGCATCTGGGTCACAGACTGGACCTGCTGAGTCTGGGGACGCGGCGGGGGGTGAAGACTGAGGAGTGAGTGAGAGCCCCCGCAGCACTGCTGGAGTTGGGGAGATCGGAGCTCCGCCTCCAGCAGGACATGTCCCCTGGGCCACACTCAGCCTCCATCCACTCGCTGGGGAATGGCACTGGTGCGGGTCTGTCCCCATTCCCTGAATCAATAAGTGCCTAACAGCTGATGGGGGGCCATAGCTTAATTATTGAGGATTTACTTTCCTTCTAATGCTTGAACTTCCCAGATAAGTTCCTGGAGGCCATCTGTGCCAGGCACTGTTCCCCCGCAGCATTTACTGTCCCCATTTGAGGGAAGAGCAGAGGTACCAGAGTTGGAGTTTGCATCTGCCATGCACCCCACCAGGCCCCAACGAGCCCTGAGCTGGGAGGCACCTGGGGGTCAAGAGCACCCAAGCCAGGGAAACAGGCCCAAAAGGGCTCATCCCATCCACTCTCAGTATCCCCTGAGCCACATCTGAGAGGCCCTGGAGAGTGACTGTCTCCTGGAGAGACTTGCCTTAACCTGGCAGAACACATGACACACTGGTCACTCAGTGGGAAGAGGGCTGGGATTAGAACCCAGGTGACCTGGCCCCAGGGCCTGATGCTCATGACCTCTAAGCCACATTCACCACCCACCACCTCCACCTGCTGCAGAGGTAAAGCGAGCTGGGTCCAGAGAAAGGTGGCCAGTCCCAAAGTCCAGTGGCAGGGACTTGAACTCAGAAGCCCCCTCGACCCGCCTCCTGGGAGGATGAACAGACCTCTGCTATAGGGTCATCGTCCAGACAGCAGGGTCCAGGGACAAGTGTCCTTGGGTCAAGTCCCCTGTGCCCCAGATCAACTTTCCTAAAGCAGGCTGGCAGACAACCACGCGCCCCTCCCCCCACAAGCACGAAAAGTAACTCGGCCCACCCCCAGGATAGGACCAGGCCCTGCCTGAAAACTTCTGGACCTGGCTTTTCCGTCTGCAGTGTGGGAGGCAAGTCATCATAACTCCTCTTTCCAACGGGAGGAGATGAAGGGGGGTACAACCTAAAACATGCAACTTCTTCCTTCGCCCCCAGACGTCCTCCAAGGCGCGGTAGAATTAGATTACTGGCCCAGAAGGTTTACTAGTGCTTGGGCAGGGGTGGGCCTGTTCACGCACAGCTGGACCAGCGCGGCCTCCGCTCCCGCCCCGCCCCCGGGCAGGCGGACTCTGCTCGTTGGCTCCTCCTGCTGCCACTCACAGCGCGGGGCGGGCGCAGGAAAGGCGGCCATCATTCACGCGTTCATTCATGCAACAGGTACAAAACGGAGTTGTGAAAATTACTGGGCAAAACACGTGAAGAGCCCGGCAAGAAGTCTACTGGCGTCATTATCAGGATCGTGGTTTTTTTGTTTTATCACTTTAACTTCGCTGCGCTCTTTTCGAGTTCAGGCAGAGGAGGGAATGCGGGTTCTTTATTGAGCACCTACTGCATGCTGGGCAGAATGCGCCAAAAGGAGTGCGTGGTGGTGAGGACGGCCTGGGTGGGGCTGCAATGTCGGAGTCAGAAAAGGTCTCCAGGGGTGGCTCCTCGGGCAGAGGCTGTACTGGGAAGGAGACTGTCTCCTGGTAAGTGGGCCTAGTGGTCGCCGGGAGAGCATGAGGCCAGAGCCCGTGTGGCTCTCTGCCCCTCCCCACTGACCTTGATCTGCCTGCTCTTGAACTGTCTGGGAAGGGTCAGGATTAAAACCTAGCAGGGCAGCAAAGATTAGGATTAGGGTTAGGATTGGGGTCAGAGCTTCTACACCTGCTACTAGCGGGGGTCTCCCACACTTCCAAACTTCCACACCTGGCCCTTTACAGGGAGAGCCAGAGGCCTGCTGAGGGGCCAACCTCGGGCTGGGAGCCAGGCCAGGATGGCTTCTTCCTCACCTGCAGATGGCAAGGCTGGAAAGGGACTGAAGGTACCAGGGCCTCGCCCATGCGACCTCGAGACCTAAGCAACCCCTAGGTGCCTGTGGTCACCCCCAAGCAGTAATACTCGGCCCAGAAGGTGGTCAGTTTTCATCACTCTGTTACTTCAGCTCCAACTGACTCCAGGTGTCTGTTTCCAAAAGGAGTGTCGTGAGGATTAAGGAAAAGAAGCCTGGGAGGTGGGCAGAGTTGCCACCAAAGCAGCCGCCACTCTCGCCTTTGTTCTCGGAACTCAGAGAGGCCACACTGGCCATCGTCTCTCCCTGGGGGACCTGTGGCCCTGTCTCCTTAGGACGCATCAGTGGGGGAGGGGAGCTCACTGTCTAGAACACAAAGGGGGCTCTGGGGTCAACTTCAAGTCAGAAGTCAGCATCAGTGAATTCAGACCCCTTCACAGTCCCCGAGTACTCCAGGACAGAGGACAGGGCAACCTTCCAAGCTTTAGAACTGAGTAGGCACCTGGGAACCCTCCGTCCTGGGTGAGGTCAGCCACCTCAGCCTCTGTCTGCTTATCAGCTTATCCTAGTCTCCCCCAGCCTGGGGCCCAGGAGGGCAGGATCCCATACATGGTAGGTACCCAATCAACTAATCAATGTTCACCAAATGAAGTGACCTAGTGATCTATGAACTGAGCCCCCAGGCCAAGGTCACCTGGGAGGCTGCTGCTCCAGGAATGGGTAGGCTTCCATAGGGTGAGGCCCAGCTGCTTCCTCTTTTACAGGAGTGGCTTCATAGAGTCCACCCATGAGCCACCCCCTTCCTTGACTACTGCTAGGGTGGGGGGGATTCTGGGGGTGCTTCACTCTGGGTAAGGCTTGGCCAAGACCAGGGGACACAGCAGGCTCCAGGGTACCTCCAAGGGTGGGACAATGAGGCAAAACCACAGCTCAGCCCCTGGGGGTCCACGGAACCTGCACCCATCGCTGCAGCCCACCTAGAAGGGCTACCTGCCAGCATGTGAGTAGGTGACACACCACAGTCCCCCAGGTGAGGGGTGTTTCTCAGCCTTGAAAAGACATGGAGAGACCTCGGTGCTTATCACCAGATGAGAGAAGCCAGTACAAAAATGCTGCGCATCAAACCACTCAAAACCAGGGAAAAGACAGAAGTCTCAGGCAGTCAGCATAAAAACACAAGGCCGGGCATGGGACCCTCCTGGCTAGAAGCGGCACAGGACAGCAAGGCCTCTGAAGCACACACACTCAGAGACACCAGGGAGGGTTGTTCTGAGTCCCCATGTCCCACCCGCCCAGAGCCCCTGCTCCCAATGCTGGCACAACCAGCTCTGTGGAGAGACTGACTCTCCCACACCCTGCACACGGCTGGCCCCCTGACCCGTCTCAGCCACTGCCTCGGTCCAGGCTGGCTCCCTCTCAGCCGTGTCCCCCACCTCAGCCCAGCCTGTCCACACAGCCACCAAGGGGGGGGGTCTGAAACTGGCCCCCACCGCCCCCTCCCCCTCTCAACTCCCTTCTCCGGACAGACCCCTCCCCTCCCAACTCAGCCTGACACACACTGGTCGTCCCCAGGGCAGGCTGGCTCTCCATCAGGTTTCAGCCTGAAATATCCACTTAACGAGCCACCTCCCTCACACTGCTCAACGTGACACGGACCATAGCCCCCATACCATCTCGGTCACGACAGTCCAGGTCCCTGAATGCTGCCCAGCACTGAATGAGTGATGAGGGTGACCCCATCCAACCCACCGCAAGGCATCCAAGGGGCTTCAAATCAAGTTTAATAAATAAAACAGCAAAGGGGTTCAAGGCAGTTATCACTTCACAGTGCAGTCCTTGGTGGGGTGACAGGGAAAGTAGAGTGCAACTCTGAAGATGGGCTTAAGCCAATCTCTCCTGGTGACACCCGGGGGCTGAAGAGCACTGCTGCCCTGCCTCCCTGGAGGACCCCACTCCGATTTGTAAACAGAAACATAAATAGAACGAGGGAGGCCGGGTAGAAGAACAAGGACCCCAAACCATCTTGTTGGGGGGCTTCAACAGAAAAGCCACCTGTGGGGGAAAAGGGGCTGGAACCCAGCCCCTCGGCACTACAGGTGACGGGCCACGCACTAAGGGGGCATCAGTCGCCTGACCCTTAGAGCCCATGCCCGACGCTACTGAGGGCCCTGGGGTGAGGTGGGGGGTGTAAAGTGCGGCTCTTCCTGAAGTGGACAGATGGGCGAGGGGGCGGGGCTGAAATCGAGGTATATGGCTGTGCCCCGGGAGGGTTTGGCACCGAGTAGCAGCTGCCCCCTTGACCCCTGGGCTGAGTAGCCCACGGCCCTGCCCAGTGTGGGCACAGGGAGCCAAGCAGAGTACTCTGGGGTACGCCCTGGGTGGAGGCTGCTGGTGGGGTCAGTGTCCTGCCCTGTCTCCGGTCTCCCTGACACAGGGACGCCTTTCGTCGCCTCTGCTGGCTGGATGGGACTGGTCTGCTGCACCCAGTTGCCGACAGCCCCACGGTGTGGGCGGCAGGCTGGAGCCGGGTGGTGGTGCGGCCTATGTGGGAAGAGTCAGGGCCCAGAGCCCGGCCGCCGCTCACCCCGGTCCTTGAGCTCCAAAGCAGACGGTGTCACCTGAGGCCCACGAGGAGGAAGGTCGGGAAGACTGACAGGCAGGCCTCACAGTGGCCCCAAGTCCAGTTGGGGCCACAGTGCCCACCTGTGGCCAGGGATCAACAGGTCATCACGTTACAGCTGCAGGAGGGAAAGAGAGAGACGAGAAGGTGAGCCTTTCTAGCAAAGTGCACAGCTGGGCACTGCGGCTGAGAACATGGCTCCCAACCCCGCCTCCCCCAGCAGACCGTGTTGTCACGTGTGCCTGGGGGGGTGGGCAGGGGTGGAAGGAGACTGCCACTGGCCCCGTTTGTACCTTTGTGGATTTTGAACCATATGAATGTATTACCTAGTCAAAAAAATAAATAAGCCAAATTAAAAGTAGAGAAAAAACTAAAACAAAAACAGCCTGCTGCATGTGCCACACCCCCTTGGGCCCTCAGGGCTGTCCCCTCCCGCTCCACCAGCCTGCCTTCAGGGTGGTGGCTGCACTCACTGTGACAGGGGCTCCGAGTGCAGCCCAGGGCCTGGGCACGCTGAGTGGGCAGCCAGGAAAGGGTTCACATCCCCAATGCCAAGGAGTCCAAACTCAGTGACTGACAGGGCCACCTGGGCAGGGGCCACGGCCTCCTCGGGCTCTCCATCCAGAGCTGCATGGCTGGAGGCGAGGGCCAGCTCTGCGGGGAGGGCCCCAGGCAGGGCCAAGTCCACGGCCAGTCTGGGGCTGGCACTGAGCTCTGGAGCAGCTGCAGCAGGGGGGCAGGAAGGAGGCTCGGCCAGGGCTGGGGGCCGCCGGGGCAGTGGCACAGCCAGGGGTGTGTCCAGTGACTGGAATGGACAGGGCCCTGGCTCCGAGCACGGGAGACTATCGGTGCTGTCCTCAGGCTCAGCGAGACTGCCCACTGCACCATCTTCACTCAGCAGCTCTGCAGGGGAGAACACAGCTGACACCAGATCAGCGACACCCATGCCCAGCCCACCCAGGACCACAACCACCCCAGCTGAGAGACACCAGCTGAACAACCCAGTTTTGCCCTCAGGCTGCAAGCTGTGCGAGCCCAGCAGAGTCCATGGACACTCCTCACCAAGTGCTTTCACGTAAACGTGAAACACACGTGAACATGGAGACCAGCTACACCAGTCGTGCACCCGGCAGAGGCCCTGCCTCGGAGGCCGTGACTCCTGTCCTCCAACACAGCAGACAGTCGGGAGCACTGACACCGCTCAAGCCAGGGCGATCAGAAACAGATGTGTGACAGGCGGATGGCAAACCATGGAACCAACCAGACTCTAGAACCAGGGCATAATCTAGACCCAAGTCTGACAGACCCAGAGAGCAAAAGTCCTTGTCCTCTCTGTGGTCACCTTCAGAAACTGAAGTCACTGCTCTCTGGTGGCCCTAGGCCCAGAATGCTGGGGACAGCTCGGATACCCCCAGGTCTCCCAGGTGGCAGCTGGGGCTGAGTCTCTCCCCACACTGTCAAGGGCCCAGGGAGGAATCCCTACTTTGGGCTGCAGAACACACAGGTTCTCCTACACATGGAAGACCAAAAGCTGCCTATGACAACCCACATGGTGACACCTCATGGCATGAAGTGACACTGGCTCCTGAACGCCAGCTTAGTGTCTAATGACTCAGATTGGGGTACCAGAGAGAAAAGGCGCCCCCAGGGCTAATCCCTGCCCACACCCTCACCTGTGTGCATGCGTGACAGGGAGTCCTCTTCGTGACCCAGGCCATCAGCGGTAGGGGGCAGGGGTGGTGAGGAGCGGGGACGGCCAGGGCCATCGTGGTCACTGCCGTCCAGGTCCTGGTCTATGTCCCTATAAAAAGAGAACATCATGGGGGCCTGCAGGTGGACAGCCATCTGAGGCGGGAGGTGCCCCCAGCCCTGGGCCCTCTGGAGCCCTGCACATACGTGGATCCTGCCAGGCCATACTTCCGGCGGCCCAGCCGCGTCTGCTGCGAGAAGCAGTCATAGCGTTCAGACTTCTTCCATAGATAGTAGTACTCCACACACTCACCCACAGACCGCGTGCGCACCTAAGGAACAGTGCGTGTCACCCAGGCCCCAGGCCTCTGCACCTCCCTCATGCCCACCCTGGGCGCCCCGCTTCACCCCGAGCGTGACAGTGCACCGTGTCCGCCTTGCCGGCACGAAGCGCCCCCTTCACACTGGGTCCGCTTTTTGCCCTAGACCACAAGGCAGCATCCACCTCGTCCCCACTCATCATAGGCCCAGCAGAGAAATGACAGCAGGGAGAGCCCCCACACAGAGAGAATGACATATGGCCCGGCTGCACACTTCTGCCACGAGTGTCACCAACACCCCAGAAGAGCCGTTCCCGAGCACAGGGGTGCTGCTCTGGACTGCACTAGACCTCATGAGCTCGGATCCATTCACACACAAGCACCAGTGACAAGGGCAGACATGGAGCTGGATGCCAACTGGCGAAGCCCCATGGGGCAGCATGGGTTGTGTCCCCTTCTGGAGGGTCCCCACAGTACAGCTGCAGCCATGAAGCAGGAGCACCCTGCTGGTCCCAGGATGAGGACAGACACCAGAGCCATGGAGGCCTGGGACCCGTTGGGGGTAGGGGGAGCAGGGCACATACACACTGTCCCATATGACCAGGAGACACATCACAGCCTCACTGGACCAGTACAGGTGCAAACTTAAAACTCACGTGGTGACCAGGGGCGGGCACGTGAAGTCAGTGCGAGTGAGACTCTACGTGCAACAGCCCCACGGCGCTGGCCTGACTAGAGGACTGAATGCTGCCGGAGACCATGCTAGTCACCGCCCTGTCCCTGCAATGGCCCAGCAAAGGCATCTCCTTAATTTCAACCTCCCAGGACATGATGTGAGGCACCAAACGTGAGCCAGGTGCCAGCCAGGCCCGCTTCTCTACAGGCTGTGTTGCCACAAGCAGTGAGAAAGGCCAAAGCTGCCCCTGAAAGGCAGGGACACCACCAAGAGGAGAGGTAGAGAGGGGCCGTAGGGAGACAGACTGGAGACTTGGGCTCTGAGACAGTCAGGGGAGCCTATCCAGCCAGTGGCCCAGGGAGAGGAACCTTGTTCTAGGGGAGAACAGGGGGACTCAGGCCCAGGGGAGGGCAGAGACTTGGCACCTGGCAGCCCCTCTGGTCCTGGATGTTTGCTACAGGTGGCAGGAAGAAACTATTTCCTTGGTATGATCTAAGTAGGAGACCCTTGCTCCCAGGGCTAGGGGCCAAGGGTGGGGTACAGACTGGGGTCAGTGCTGCAGTATCAGCAGTGGGGGCTGAACCAACACACTCTGCTACAGGGAGGTGGCAAGGCAGTGCCCACGACTGCAGCAGTGAATGGGAGACAGCATGATTGCTAAGGTTCCCCTTCAAGCAGGTCCATTCCTGTAACTCAGCCTCCTCTGGGGGACGGGACGTGGCCTGGCAGAGCAGACCAGAGCAAGGTGGCAGGAGCATGCGACATGCGAGGCAAGAAGCAGGGCTTTAACGGTCGCATCGCAGGAGCCTGATGAGCAGAGTCCCGACCCCATGCCGTGAGATGGAGGGCATCACGTGCCAGCCCCTAGGAGCCTGGGTCCCCCGAGGCGTGGGGCGGGCGGCACCCTCACCTTGTTGGCCTGGATCAAGTGGAAGTTCTTCCCGTGCACACGGAAGCCGTGCTCAAAGTTCCTGCACTCCTCCTCGCTCCAAGCACAGAGCCCATCTGCAATCGGGGAGAGGGGGCAGGGCAGAGGCATCAGCAGCGCCCAGAAGAAGGTAGCCACCAAGGGTGTGTCAGGCAGGGCGGGCGCTCACCTCGGATGACCTTCACGTTGAACCGCAGCCTCCGCAGGGCCTCCTCCGCATTGAAGCTACATTTTACCAGCTCGTACAGTGCCTGCGGGGAGCGAGAGCCTCTTCCCACCTGCTCACCCCTGGGCACCAGCTGTGTTCACGCCACCATCAGGCAGGGACATCAGAGGTGTTTAGACCACCATCAGGTGGTAACAGCAGGTATTCACACCACCATCAGGCGGGGACACTGGGAGTTCACACCACCCCCAAGCAGGGATAGCGGGCATTCATACCACCCAGCACCCTTCCTACCTGCTCACTGTCTTTCACCGTCTCCCCCGCTGGGAGCTGCGAGCCGGGCATCTCATGCCACCGCCGCTTGACCGCGCGGAACAGGAACTCCTCCACCTCCCTCTCTGGGAGGACGTTGGGGTCCCAGAGCAGCTGGTCTTCATTCTCGTACACTGTGCAGTGGGGGGACCAGAGTAAGCTGGGGCCAGTGGTCCACACCTGGCCCAGAGAGGACACAGGACCCCCCCACGCCTCCACCAGGCTGGCTGGCACAGCTCCAGAGGATGGGTGCTAATGGAAGTGTCTGGTCTATGGCCCAGGCCCACCCCTCTGCACCCCTTCAGGCCAGGTTGCTAGGCCCAGGGTGGTCAGGATGACCACCAAGGGTGGGAAGCTGTGGGAGTTGGCCGGGCACTTCCCAGCCAGGAAACGCAGGGCAGCCTCCTGGAGGAGGTGGCACCTAGCCTGGGTTGAGGGAAGGGGGACTTCTGGGAGAGGCCTCTGGGAGGGAGTGTTGTGACGGGTGCAGGGAGGCTGCAGAGTCCTGAGGAGCAGCGTGAAGAGGCTGACTTGATGACAGTGAAACCTGGGTCCCAGTGGTGTCACTGAAACCACAACCACTCTGCTCACAGCACCACGCATGCCAAGAAGGAGTGTACTCTCTGCGGCGGAGGCGAGTCCTAGCGCACCACAGAAACAGAACATCGACTTCGCCTGAAACCCGCTTTTGGGGGAGCCCCCAGCAGAAAGGAGGGATGTGACCAGGAAGAGGCAGAGGGGAGAGCTCACAAGCCCCAGCGCCAGCACATCTTAGCTGTCCAGAGAAGAGTCACAGGGACCAGAAACAAGCACACAAACGAGCCATGAGGCGGCCAGGAGGTGGAACGCACACACGGGGCAGCTCCATGCCGCCATCTCTGCGCAGCTGCCCAGGAACCAACGCGTCCTGGCTGGAGCTGAGGGCCACAGTAGCCTGGGGCTCCACGCCCCATGTCCACATTGACACGAATCTCTGCCGGGACCAGGTGGCTGACCCAAGCGGGCAGCAGTCCCTCTCTGGAGAAAAGCGGTGGCACCCTGGAGCCTCGGTCCATCTACCTAACATGCAGTATGAGGAGAACTGGGGACAGTGGCAGTGAGTCCACAGTGCTGGAAATCAGAGCGAGCAGCTGGGACTTTAAAGAACCACAGGGGCTTTTCCAGACCTGGAATAAACACCTGTGAATTTGTGAGCAGCTTTAACAGCAGCCTGGATGAGCAGCAACCACAATGCGTCAAACCAGAAAGAATTTGAGTTCTACGAAGCTGATACTGGACAGCAAACTACATATCCAAGAAACTCAGGTTCGTAAACACAAAGAATACCACACCGGGGCTCACCAAGTCAAACCGCAAGGCGACAAGAGAGGAATGAAATTGGCTGCAGGGGAGGCAGATGAGGGTTTCAACAGAACAGTAAGACGAACGTCTGACTCTCACAGAAACAACAGGACGAAACGGTTCCCAAGCGAGAGAAAAAGGCGGCATATCTGGAGGCCAGAACCATGGGGTGCTCTTTCCAAGGGAGAGCGAGATTGAGTGCAAGTGGGCGCTGCGGGGACTCGTCATTGTCACAGGACAGGCTGAGAAGCGGGTCTCAGGGTAGAAGGCCACGCCCTCAGCAGAAGCTGAGAGAGGTGACAGTGCCCACTCGCCGTTCTGCACGCCTGACGGGAGCATCCACTGGGCATGGCACTGCGCTGCCACCATGACCGTGACCGTGACTGTGCAGTGCCCACAGCAGCAGTGGCAGCACACCAGGAGGGAGCGAGGAGACGAGGATGCACTTCTCTCAATAAACTAGGGCCACTAAAGATACTGCAAAAATCCAAACTATGATCTCAGAGGAAGAACACAGAACCCAACTACTGGATTGATCAAAAAGAAAATGAAAAAAACTAGAAAGAGTAGAAAACCCATAGAAGATGGTGACTTAATCCAAACCGTTTCCACGATTACAAGAAAAATAATCCAAAACATAACTGAAACAAACACGCTACTGAAAGGCATTTACGGAAAACACACTGCAAATGCAAACACACGGAAAGGCGCCTTTACTGAAACAGACTGAATACTGGTCATGAAACCAGGCTCAGCTCGGTTCAACGAAAGGATCAAAGTCACAAAGTACATTTTCTGGGATCCAACTGGAAATCAGGACAGCAAGTTGACCAGGCAGGCCCCACATCTGGAGACTGAACAGAACTAGTCCAGGAACTCCTGGGAAGTAACAAATGCCTGAGGCTGATCGGAGAGAACAAAGAGGAGAAAACGTGTGATGCCTATACCAACATAGGGACTCAACAAGAGGACAGGCCACGGCCTGGTGGGTACCAAGAAGATCAGAAAGTGTGACCTTTTTTACGACGAAGTTAAATTTATTAAAGTGATGAACACCTCAAGAATGCAACGCGTCAAACCAGAAACAACCTCCAGATCAGACTATGTCATTAAATACATCCAACTCGTAATTTAGAATCTTCCACAAAAACAAAACCAAACTCCAGGCTCTGACAGCGTTACTGAGGCAGCTTCCAAACAGTCAGAGTAGAAACGGCGACAATCTCATACATATTCTCCAACAACAGAAAAAGGTGCTTCCCGCACACCTGCTGAGGCCAGCGAGACCCTGCCCCGGCCCACCGCCAATCAAAATTTAGTAAAAGGTGACAGACAGATATATGCAATCTGTAGAAAAACCAGAATATCCAACTGAAAATTAGAATAGAGTCAGGTGACGTCATGGCTTTCAAGTTCAAGGAAACATAAAGCCTTCCAGGCCTCCGAAGACTATGACAACACACACAGGCATGCACACACACACAGCTGTGTACACACACGCACAGGTCAGAATGCAGATTAATGACCTGCACTGGGGGAAAACATGCAGGTACAGTGCTCAGGACCAAGAAAATCAGAAAGAGAGAGACACAACACAACCTGAAAACAGGCAAGGCCTCAAGCAGGCCCCTCACGAGACATAACCAAGTGGCCAGTGAACATATTACTCATCTGAGAAATGCAAATGAAACCACTGCGAGCCACCACCCCCACTAACCATAATGGTGAAATCGACAAGGACAATTATCGCACGTTGATGGGATATGGGCCACTGCAACGACCCCCGAGCAAGACCCACACAGCCAACGCTGGCCACCTTGTGCCTCCCAGCCATCCATCCAGGAGCAAGTGTCCACTAGGACGAGCCTGGGAACAGTTGTAATCATGACAAAAGAGACACCCAAAGTAAGATGTCCACAGAGAGAACACGCCGCCTGTGTGGACCTAATCTCATGGTATAAGATGAGGTGGGACGCCCCCACGGAACCAAGGACGATGGCTGCCTGCAGAGCAGCCTGTGGGAGAGTATGCACTACATGCGGGGTCCAACCTGGAGTGTGTGCACGGCCACCTCTGTCTAGGGAGGCCCGTGTGTGGTTGGTCTCACACTCACTTGCAGGTCCCTGGTGAGCCGGCTCAGCTACGCCCTCCGGTCCCCAACCCTTACCCAAGTGGCCCACAGCAGAGCGAGTGCATCCCAGCACTCCGTGCCCGGCCCCCATTCTATCCCACCCCATGGGGTTTGAGGACTGGCTCCAGCTGGGTGGCACCAAGCTCCTTCCCCACAGCTGTGGGGTTCCCTCTGTCCCCCCACGACCCAGCCCCACTTACACTTCTCACCATGGCGGCTCACGTGCAAGTTGCTGAGGTCAGCTTGGAACTGAGGTCCTACCATGATCTCCTGCAAAGACAGAGGCCAAGGGGTCGGGGCAGGCAGGAGGCTGGGTGTGGTGCTGATGAGGGCCCGGCCACTGCCCAGAGCCTGGGGTTGGGCTAGTCTGTGTGACCTGCTCACAGATGCCGAGTCATATGGCCTGAGGACGGGACGCAGAGGCCTGGGTGTGTGGGTATGAGCAGTCGTGTGTCCTCATCCACTTGCCTGTCCAGTGTGGCCAGTCATGGGGCAAAGCATGTAGGGCCCAAGGACTCGGGTGTCCAGGACAGGACCTTGGGACCATAGCCCCTGGGCCAGCAGTGGCCACAGCAACACAGGCTCAAGGTTGCAGCACCGCACTGGGTCCCACCCCGCGCCCCCCGAAGCAGGAAGCCACGCACCTTCTTACACTTGTTGGCAGGAAGAGAGTCCTCCTCGGCGTCAGACAGCTCCTTATCTGTGCCAGGCAGGAAGCGGGCTTTGGGAAAAGTGGAGCAGCTGACATACCCATGGCACAGGGTGGCCCCCCAGGTTAGTGGGCCCCAGAGGCTCCACTGCTGTAGCCACCACCCTCTCCCCTCCTGAGGAGAGGCAGATCCCGAGCCCCAGCAAGCCAGGCGTATGGAGAGTGGGCAGAGGGGCAGGCACCACAGAGGGAGGGCCAGGGAGAGGCCTGAGGACGCCACCCTGAACCTGACAGCTCGCGGCTGCGGAGACTTGCACATCCTCCCCGAGTCTCAGCTCACAGGCCAGGGAAACGGGAACCCCAATGGGGCCCAGACTAAGAACAAGGTACCCACGGGGCGTCTGTGCCCGAGCGCTCGGCCCCTGCAGCCAGGGCCCTCTGTCTGCATCACCAGAACCCTGCTGGGCCTGGCTATGTGCAAGAGTTGACAGAACACCTACACGCATTCTGGGTCCGGAAAAGGTCAGAGGCTGCGTGGGAGGTCACAGACGGGGTAAGGTCGTCAGCCGAGGACTGTGTCTCTTCCTCTTCTTCCCCTGAAAGCAAATCCTTCGCTATTTGTTCCTTTTGACAAGAAAGCAGAGAATGTTTTTGCGGTTTGTTTTAGCGGCCTCAGGTCACACAACAACAACAGAGATGGCACTCAGGCCTGGACGAGCCTCGTTCACGGGGGCCACTCAGCCCACTCCACAGAAGAGGCCGGGCCCCCAGCACAGATGAGTGTGGTCCCCAAGCCACAGCCCTGTGGTCTAGGCAGGGATGTCGCTTAGGCCTGCTGGGGACAGACATGGCCTGTCCCTACCTCCTCCCCATACACCTGGTCCCACTGTGGAGCAACAGCCCCACCTACTTTGGACCTGGGTCACAGCCTCGCTGGTCTGTCCCCCCAGCTGCATGGCCCCAGGCCAGTCTCCACTCAGCACTCCTTCCACAGTGTCAGGGTCTCCCGTCCCAGCCCCTCCCACTAGCCACTAGGAACCTGCTGACTCTGGGGAGCAGGAGGGCAGGGCCCACAGTCATCCAGGCCTCATACTGCTGACAGCACTGCTGCCTCCCCGAACCCTTCGGCCAGTCCCGGGGAGACTGTCACCTTGTCTAGAGTCATGTCCGGGAGGTGGGCCGCAGTGTCGCTGCCCTCACTGTCCCGCTCCGAGATGGGGTCTGACGCCTCATAGCCGTAGAGGGCAAGCAGCTCGTCCAGGGGCATGTCACTGCTCTGAGGGGGACAGGCTCTGTCGGCAGGCTGCTCTGGGGGCTGTTCCCCCCACCGTGAATGTGACCAACCACCTGGCCACCACAACCAGGACTGGTTGGTCACACTCACAGCAACGCATCTTGGCCAAACCCCAGGAGAGGCACCAGGAAGAGACACCAGAGGGGTCAGCTGTGCCCAAAGTCTGCGCCTAAAGGGCCCACACACACCACTCAGGGAGCCACCCGGCTCACACTGGCACGGGCATGGCTCCTGGATGGCAAGGACGCCCACTACCTGGAACCCTACACGCTCGGGATATCGATAAATGAAGGCAGAGACACACAACCCTGCCCAGGTATGGGACGGGCACTGGAGACACTCGGCGTTCACCTGAGCCTGCAAAGCCCTCAGAGTAGCAAGTACAGAGACAGCGCCCAGCAGTGGTGGGGGGTCAGAGCGACCCCACTGTGGCTGGAAGCAGGCTCGACTCGAGGAAGCACGGTCACACACGTGGCTCTGAAGCCTCGCGCCAAAGCAACACGACAAGAAACAGAACTGAGACATTTAATTACTGGGAAGGAAAAGGCTGAAATGGTCACTGCCTTCCCCCCAGTGCTGCTTTCAAGTCCCCTCCGCAAGGCTAATGCTGCCCACCCCACTCCATCCTGAGCCCGGGGTCCCTGTCCACGTCTCCCTCTCAGGCCAGCACCTACCACCCCAACTCCTGCCGGCCCCTGTTCAGGGACTCCCAGCTCTTCCTTGCAGGGGCGCCTGCCCTGGAAACCCAGCCCCACTTATGCTCCCCGGGACATAGGATGGAAGCATCCGGCTGCCAGCAGCCCCAATGCCCGAGCTCCCGGGGGCCTGAACAGGGCAGCGAGGGGAAGGGACGCCCACAGCCCAGTGCTGGCATGCGGCATGCGTGCCGACAGCAGAAGCCAAGTGCACAAGCCAGGGTGCACCCCTCGCTGCCACCCCAGCTCTCCAGATACCGGCTTCCCTGAGGGACACCCGTGTAAGGTCAGCGGTCTAATGAGAGCCCGCCCAGGCAGGTGCCACTCTGATTCCGTGTAAGGAAGCGGAAAGCAGGCAGGACATGTGGTCACACCCCGCAGCACACCACGGGGTGCCGAAGTTGTGTGGTGATATTGTCCTCGCTCAAAGGGACAGTGGGCAGATGGCACCCGGACACAGACCCCCCAGGTGGCAGTGTCCCAGAGAACAACAGACTGGTGCTACTAGTGGCATCCAAGCTTTTAAGCAAAAAAATTTCTGGTTCTGGGAAACAGATCTGAGCACTTTACATGGACAGGTGCCTTCCAGCTCCCTAAGGTGACACAGAGTGGCAGTGCTACCAAATAGCTGATTCAAGTTTTGCAGTTTTGACATTTTTTGGGTTGTAACACCAAATTGGCACCAAGTGATATATGACACCCGACTATACAAATACCCTGTGATTAGTCCCTAAGGGAAAACTTCCCCACAGTCGACAAGTGTCTGATAAGATGGGTGTAGACACCGGTACGGACCACCCATCTGTGTCCCCAGATGCATCAGACCTCCTTAAGCCCACATGACTGCCCCAGGAGACGGGCCTGTCCAGAAGAGCGATGAAATGGGGACAGAGGTAGGCCCAAAACAACATGGGAGGTCTCACCAGGCTGAGGGTTGGCGGGGCCAGCGTCTGCATGCCCAGCAGGAGCCCCACAGACAGTCCTGCCAGACCCTGCCCTGCGGTGCCTGGCCCCAGTGTGCGAGCCTCAGCCCAGAGGAGTAACAATGTGCCTCAGAGTCCATGCTGTGAGCTCTGTCAGCAAGAGCAAAGCAAGAGCCACCTGTGGAGGAACAAGGTTCTGCAAACACGTCGTCAGCGCAGAGGCAACAGGATCATGCCCAGGGGAAGAACCATCTCGGGTTCGAGGCCAGTGGCAGTGGCCCAGCAAGAACCCAGGCTCCCTGTGCAGCTGAAGAACATGTGCTGCTGGCTGTCGTCCAGGGCTGCAGAGCCACCGCTGTCTGAAATAGCTGGGGATTCCCCCCTTTCCTCAGGACACCGGCGTCAGGCCGGACTCACCCAGTGACCCAAGGAGCACATCCAGACCTGAGCTATAAAGTGCCAATGTTCTACTCCTCCCTACCCTTTGTTGTTTTGGAAAAGCTACTTTTTCATTCATTTCCACAAAAAGACATTATTTGCAACAACAGGAGGCTGACTGTGGATGCTGTATCAGCTCAGCTGCTTGAGACCCTCGGCCACTTCCAAGAGCACAAAGGGTCTCCGGGGCCAAACTGTGAGAACTGCGGGGTCAGCATCCAGCCCGCCCACAGGTCTACAGCCCCGGAGCCCTGAAGGCAGGACCCAGTCTGTCCTGTGACCGCAGCTTCCAGCACAGACAGGAAGCAGACCAGTCGCTGCAGAACCAGAGCAGCCACAGCCCAGCGGGGCCCCATGCACAGCACCTGGGAGACGAAGTCCTTGTCTAGCCCCTCCTCCCGCTGCTCTGGGCGCCTCATGGCCTCCTCGCACTCCTCCCGGACGCCGTAGGTTTGTGACAGCATCTCCACGAGGCTGAACTGCTGGTCTGCAGAGCCCATGGACACTCCTATGGAGGGGACACAGTTGTGTGAGTGCCCCACCCCGCCCGTCCCCATCCTCCCACCTGAAACCGAAGATGGCTGGGGCAATGGGCACGACAGAGGCCTGGCTGCCAGCAGGGACAAAGCCCACAGTGTGTGGCAGTGTGTGCATGTGCTCGTGCGTGTGCACGCAGCTGTGTGCCTGCACCTGGCTGCATGTGTGTACATGCTGCTGCTCGGCAGTGTCAGTCTGCCCCGTGGGAACTGCCACAGAAAGGCACATCTGGCTAACTGCACACGGGTTCTGGGGTATGGGGATGTGTTTTTCCGGGGGATGTCTACGAGGGTCTGCGGAGACAGCAAGAGGACACGGGTGAGATGACCACCAGGTGAGCCAGCATAGGACAGGCACAAGGACCACACCTGGCCCCACAGTGCCTGCAGGGCCTGAGCAAGCCCCTCGGCTCCAGAAATGCAGGGTTGATGCTGTACACCCACCTCTGTGAGTCACAGCGGAGACAGGCACAGTGTGAAAACACCAATGGGCAGCATGCAGTAGGCCTAACAAACACCTGCCCCTTCTCCTTCAGCAGGGCACAGCAGGGTCACATGCCCAGCCTAATGGGGCTAGGTGTTACCAGATTTGGGGTTTTCCCCAGAGGTCCAGGAGTACTCACTGCTCTCTCTCCTCCTTAGGCTTCAATAAAGTGAATTTTAAAAGAAACAAAAAAAACAACAAAAAAATAGCTAGGTCTCCATCAGTACTAGCGGAGCCATGAAGGCCAAGGTTGCTCCTCCCCACGGGTCCAAAGCAAAGAGCGGGGGCAGGGGGGTGCTGCAGGGCTGGGGGGGTGGGGCAGGCAGCCAGCTCGAGGTAGGTGCAGGGCACTCAGGGATGGTGCCCTCCCAGCACCCGCTCCGACCTCCTTGGTCCCGCTTTTCTCTCAGACATGGATGCCCAGAGGAGGCGTTCTGGTCTCCCCTGGGCCACCAGCCCCACCGGAGAACAGGAAACAGTCGAGCCACTGTGTCCACACTCATCTGAACTCTGGGGCCAGCACACCATCTGTCTCGCCAGGTTGAGCAAGCCCTGTCCCTCAGGGCTGCGACGACCCAGGGAAGGAGGTAGCGGGAACGGGGAAGGCACCTGCTGCTATCGGCAAGCCAGGCTCCCTGGTGCCCAGACCGGGGCTGAGGCGGGGGGCCACACGAGGGCTCTGCCTCTCCAGCGAGGAGGCCTGCGGAGGAAGAAGGCAGAATCAGCTTGGCGGCCCGGAAGCCTCTGTGCTCCCGGGGGCTTCAGGAAGTAGCCCCCTCTGGGCTGGGGGAGGAGGGACTGGATGTGAACGTAAGCTGCTACAGAGGCGGGAGAAGTGAGGAGGCACAGAGAGTGGGTCCTGTGGCTGCGGGTGTCACTCCCCTGCCCCAAGTCACACATGTGGATCTGTAGACACGTGGGCCTGCACGGGGATGTTGGTACCCTGGGGTCCTCACCTCTGAGTAGAGAAACAACACCTACGGGGGGGGGGGGTGCTGCAACGGGTCTGGCACAGTCAGGAGCCAGCGGCAGTTATCACCTGCCCAGGACACAGGGACCAGGTGACCTGGTCCACACACAGCCCTGCTGCACATACCCAGCAGGCATTCACTGCAACCTGTGCCAAACACAGCAGTCCATGTGACAAGGGTCCCAGCCTCCAGGAACTTGAGTCTTCAGAAGGCACATAGCCGCTTTTGGAAAATCGAGCAATTCCTCCAAAAGTAAAGTCACCGAATGACCAGCATTTAACTCTACTCCAGGATATGATCCCAAGAAAAACAAAAACCCACGCCGACCACGCATGCTCACAGCAGCAGACTCACGCAGCCAAAAGTTAAAACAACTCGTGTTTGTCCATCTGCGGGTGAAGGACACACATGACACGCCCATCCACACGGGGCAGTGCCACTCAGCCATGAAAGTGGGGGAGGCGCTGGCACTCACCACTACATGGACAGACCCTGAATACACGACACTCAGTGAGCAATGCCGGACACACAGGCCATGCGGTGTGACTCCATTTATGTAACATGTCCAGAACAAGCACATCCACAGACAGGAAGTGGGCAAGTAGTGCCGGGGGCTGGGGAGGGGCGGGGGTGACTACTGGTGGGGACGGGGTTCCTTTTGCATGATGAAAATGCCCTGGAACTAGACAGAGGTGACGTTTCAAAACTTTGTGAACATACCACTGACCAACTGAATGGAGCACTTTAAATGGATATGTTTTGTGGTATATGATAGCCCAAATTTTTTTACAAAGCCAAAAAACTAAAAAAACTTGCTCAAAAAGGCATCTACCAACACCCCTTAATGGTGACATGACAGGACGCACACTCTCATCACAGCTGTTCATCGTGGCACTGGAGGTTCTCGTCAGGGCAAGAAAATGAAATAAAGGCATCCCAATTGGACAGAAAGAAACGAAGCTATTTCTTCTAGCTGATGACATAATCATGGACACAGAAGACACTAAAATATTCACTAAAAACGTGAAATAATAAATGAGTTCAGCAAGGTAGTAGATCACAAAAGCAAAATACAATACCAAATTTATTACTATATACTAACAATTACACCAAAAAGGAAATTAAGAACACAACTTCATAAACAAATAGCATCAAAAAGAATAAAATACTTGGGGTTAAATTTAGTAAGAACAGTTCAAAAGCTGAAAAAGCACAAAATGTATTGAAAAAAACTGAAGAATTTCTAAGCAGGTGGAAAGACAGCCTCAACTAACGGCTCAGAAGGCTCATGCGTCAGATGCCAGTTCCCCCAACTGATACAGACACCACAGGCCAACAGACTCTTCCATGCAGATACCGACAGATTCCAGATATCAAGAAAGCTCGAGGGACCTAGAACAGCTAAGGCAATCTCAAAAGAAAATAGCAAGAGATTTCCTGATTTTAAAATCACTACAAAGTTACCGTCATCAAAACAGCATGATGCTGATATAAAGCTGAACACTGAAATCAAAAGAACAGAACTGAGAATCCAGAAAAAAAACACACACACATTTAAAACCAACTGACAAATATGACAAAACAATTCCATGAGGAATGTACAGTGTTTTAAACAAAGTACAAGGACACCTGGATAGCCACACACAAAATAATAAAATCGTACACTTATTTCACCCATATGCAAAAATTAACTCAAAACCGATCAAAAACCTTAAACAAAAGAGCTGAATGTCTCAAAAGAAAATGTAGGGGTAAATCTGTTACCCTGGACTGCACACGATTCCTGAGCTAAGACACCAAAAGCATAAGCAACAAGAGAAAAAACAAGCAATTTCATCAAAATAAAACACTTTTGTGCTTCAAAAGACGTTCTCAACAAAGTGAAAACAGGGAAAGACATCCACGAGTCACGTGTGTCTTGCATCCAGACCATGCAGAGGGTTCTCATGACACGTTAACAGCAAGGAGCCCCACCTAGCAGTGGGCGAAGGGCCTGAAAAGACACTTCTCTAGAGGTGCACGAATAACGACGAGCAAGATGCTCGATGTCAGGGGAGAGGGAGGCAGTCACAAGCTTTGCAGGATCCTGCTTTGTGACCACAGAAGGGCTATGACCAAAGGGATACTGCATGCAGGAAGAACATGGCGCGTTGGTGGGAACGTGAGCCGGAGTAGACACTCTGGACGTCAGTGGTTCCTCCAAACATACAGGGTGTCACCACGTGGCCCAGGGACTCACTCCAGGCACACTCTGGAGGGGTTCAGGGAATGCCAGCCACCCCAAAGTCTGCTGCTCTGGCAGGAGGACTGAGCTGAAGACAAGTTGAGAAAATCCAGCACAGGATGAGCTCTCTGTCTCCACCTGCCGGCAAGCAGAGCACAAAGCCCTGTGAGGGTGATTTCCCCCCAGGAAGGGCGGCATGACGCAACGGCACCAATCTGCACACGGACTGCCAAGCACCTCGTCTCCCACCAGCACCCCCTCTACCTGCCTGCCCACACAGCTGCCCTGAGAACTGCCCCCCACCGTCCCTGTCTGACACGCACCATGTGCCCAGGTGCTGCGCCTCAGCCCCAACCCTAGCCCTCGGGTGCTAATATGCTCTGCTCATCTAGCTCCCAAGCCTGCCTCCAGTCTACACCCCAGGGCCCCCACGGAGAACCGAGGAGCGTGGAGGGAAAAGCAAGGCTTCTCCTCTGCAACACCCAGAGGAGGGTCGAGGACGTCTGCACTGACACCTGTCCCCAACAGCCAGAGGTGCGAAGAACCTAATGTCCCCTAGATGATGAAGAGACAGCCAAAACAAAATGGGGTGTCACTTGACCATGAAGAGGTGGGAGGCACTGCCACTCACCACGAAGTGAACAGACTGTGAACACACGACGCTCAGTGAAAGACACTGGACACACAAGCCACACAGTGTGTGATTCCACTTACATGACATGTCCAGAACAGGCACGTCCACCCACAGGGAGTGGGCGAGTGGGTGTCAGGGGCTGGGGAGGGGAGTGACGACCAAGGGGTGCAAGGTTCTGGGGAGAGGGAAATGTTCTAATCAACAGGTGATAGTTGCACAACTTTGTGGAGAGACAGAAAACCCCGAGATTGTCCACATGAAACAAATGAACCATGTGGTGTGTGAATTACATGTCAGTAAAACTGCCAAAAATACTTACAAAAAATTAGTGTATTTAGTAAAATAAAGTTTAAAATTTTAGAAAAACAAGTTTAATGAGCATTTCCATGATGATTTCCCCACTGGGTCCTTCAGAAAACCTCAAGGCTTTGTAAGCATCCTAGAGAAAGAAAGGCCCAAGCCCTCATAGGCAGTGGCACCACTGGAAATAGCCACAGGCTCTGCAACTAGGACTGAACCCCACAGGGCGCAGGTGCGGGGAGTCTGCCGGCTCTGGATCCGGCCAGTGGCAGAGGCCGCCCCCACCTCTGCCATCAGCCAACAGGGACACATGCAGTACACGGCTGTGGTGCCAGCTCCCTCGGAGTCCTCAGAAACCGCTTGGGCCCTCCCCAGGACCCTCCTGATTACCAGGCAGGCCAGCTCTCGGGAAACCCTGTGACCACAGCCCCGGGCTGGCTTCGTGCCTCACCCCAGGGCCCTGCCTGAGGGGGAATCAGAGCAGGCACGGTGGCTGACTCCCAGAGAGCAGGGGCTCTGCTCAGATGCCGCCTCACCTGTGGGGCAGCCTCAGGTACAGGGCAGGGTCTGAGGACCGGCCAGCATCTGACCTCCCGTGTACACAAGAACTCAGGAAGAGGTGCAGAGACACAGCTGGGGTGACCGAAAGAGCTGCAACAGGGAGGCAGCCTCTCCTGTGGCCCCTGTGGCCTCAAGTCCCCCAAATGTGCGTCCAGCTGACCCCAGGCTCCTTCGCCAAGGGATGAGACCTCAGGGGCTGCCAGGTCAAGTCTGGCCTCAATGCTGGGGCCCCACAGGCTGCGTCTGCCCTGCTTCAGAGTACCCTGGATGTTTCTAGCTGCCACAGCTCTGTCTGCCGTGACAGCAGGAGGACTGGGACAAGACGCTAAGGGAACTCAGGATAAAAGTGCAGGAGGAGGGGAGTCAGCACTCCAGGGACTTGGGCCCAAACAAGAGCGGGCCACAGAACCCAGTGGCCAGCCCAGCCCAGGTCTAAGGCGTGGGAGAGACACAAGCTCGTCAGTGGGGGACACCTTGTCCTAACCCCTCAGGGACAACAGTCCCTCCCCCAGGACAGCATTACCCCCAGAGATGCTATGGCAGACCCGTTCTCTGTGAGTCCCGCCTCACACGCTCTTCCTGTGATGCCGTTTAAGAGCTGGGGTTCTGTGCCCCAACCTGTGTGTCTGGCTGGGCCTGTGACTTTGGAGACAGGGCTGTATGTGACTTCCTAGTGCCACAACGGGTATGCTGGGCAAAGGCTGGCAGTGGCCCATCAAACCTGACATGTGCACAGCTGCCGGTCCTTTACTGACCAAGGCCCTTCAGGATGCGCACTGTTGGGTTTATGCTCACAGCCAGACCCTCAGACCTCCCACAGAGTCAGGCACACAGGGGACCTCACACAGGCTTTCTCCGAGAAAACCAACTCAACAGGGCACCACCCCAAACTGTCAACAGGCCTAACAGGGACACCCTGGGCACTTGGCTGCAGGGAGGGTTCCAGGGGCTCAGCTGGGCAAGGCAGAGTCCACAGTGGAGGCTGGCTGGAGAGTTTGACACTTCCATCACGACACACAGCAACCTGTCAGTCCAAGAGTGCTGCTCAAATGACCCCAAGCCAAGAGCACAGAGACACACCTACTCCACCACCACACTCCTGCGGGGCATCGGAAGACCTGGCTTCTGCTTCCCACCTGCAAGGCCAGCCACTGCCCCATGGAGCCTCAGTTTCCCCAAGTGGCTCATAGAAAGGTGAGTTAACTCTCCAAGAACCCTTTGGATCCAGACACTCAACACAAGGCAGGAACTGGCTGGTGAGGTCTGGCCTTGCACCCACATGCCCACCCCTTCTTTAGCGCAAAGGCAGGGCCTGTTGCTGCCCCTGATGAGGTAGCTGGTGGGAGCCAATGGCCAGTCCGTCCCACCATCCACACTACCTATACGTGTTCTGCTGAGACATAAACACTGGCCATGGCGCCACGACCAGGGTCGACAGCCCCCCAACCTGCCGCGCCTCACTGCGGAGCAGGGCCACTTCTGCTCTCCTGGCCTCAGCGGCCCTACCCATTTCACGGGGATCACTCGCCAGTCTGAACGCGTGCGTCCCCAGGCTGAACCGCCATGCACAAAAAAGTCATTTACCGAGCCCCTGGCAGGTACATTGTCTCGTTCCATCCTCAGCAGAGCCCTCAGAGGGGCGGGAAGGTCCACACTCTCCTACCCAACACTCCAAAGTCAAGGAAAACCCCAAAGCCAAAGTTTTTCGTCCCTGCTTTGACCTGACTTTCTAGGTGAGTTTGATCAAACATCGCAGTCCCAAACCCCCGAGATCCTCAAATCGTTAAAACTCCGAATTCCAAACTGTATCAGGCCCCAAGGGCTTCGGGAAAGAGGTCCTGGGCGTGCGTTAGGGCCGAGAGGCGGCTCCGAGAAGTAACTTCAGGCCGCCGGGAGAGGCTGGGCTAACCCCGCCCGCCTTGAGGGAGTCCGACGCGGCCCCGTGCGGGGTTCGAGCCCCGCCCGGGCCCGGCGCGACGGCGACTCCGCGGAACCCGGCACGGCGGCGCTGGGTCTCACGCGGAGTCCAGCGGAGCGAGCGCAGCGCCGCGGCCGCGCGCCCCAAGAAGTTGGCCGAGACCGGAGCGGCCAGGCCTGCACGGGGACCGGGAGTCGGCGCGCCCCCCACGCCCCGCCTGCCCCCGCCGACCACCGCCGCCGCCGCCGCTCCTGCACATGCGCACTGCAGCCCGCGATGTGGCAGCCGGGGGGTGGGGGGACCGGGCCGGGGGCGGCTGCCAACACAGTCCCGCGCCCCTCCGGCCCGGACGGGCGCAGCGCCCCGGGCGCAGCCCCACGGCCCTGGGGCGGGGGGGGTCTTCGCGCCCGGGGACCGCACACGGCCCAGGCCGGGCGGCGGGTGCGTGGGTGCGCGGGGGCGGGGGGCAGGCTCCCCCAGCCCGCTCACTCACCTCCGCCATGGCCGTGTGTGCACGGGAGGCGGGGGCCGCGCCGGGATTCCCGGATGCGGGTCCGCGCGCTCATTGGCCGCGGCTCCTGGGGAGGCGGGGTGCGGGGCGGGGCCAGGGGAGGGCGGGCGCGGGCGGTGCATAGTAGGTGCGCGGACCGGGGCGCGCCGAGCGACGGTGCGCGCGCGCGATGCACGGGGGGCTCTGGGCCGCTGCCGGGCCCTGGCCTTGGCCTGCGAGGTAGGGGTTCTGTTTAGTAAAAAATACCGATTCGTGGAAGCCACACCTGCGCAGGGAGCTGGGGTCCCCTTTTGTCCTTCCAATCCCATGGTTGTTAGTGCCCCGGTGTTACAGGTGAGGAAGCTGAGGTCCAGACGGACGGGCCACCCAGTGCATGAGTGACAGAGCCCGGTTTGGAACTGAAGTCTGGGCAGCGTGGTTCTGGATCTTTCTGCAGTTTCGCACTAGTGGTGTTCCAGCTAGTACGTCAACCGATTGGGAAGCTTCCGAAATGCACCTTAGGACGAACTTTGAGAGGGACAGGGACCCTCTCCCAGGGAGCCCATGTGGTGAAGTCCGTCATTGTTTTATTAATTGATTAAATACTTACAGGCCGTTTGCACATTCTGAACCTGTGCTAGGGGGTAGGGGGAAGAGTTTGAACAGGACAGCCTTACATTTTATGTTTCAGACAGAGGAGTGCTGTGAGCATCAGGCAAGAGAGGAAGCAGGGAGGCCAGTGAGGAAACTTGGAGCAGGAAGAGATGTCGCGGGGACTGTGGTGGCACCTGAGAGAGTTGCCAAGGTACAGCACACAAGGTGCCCTGACGGCCTGCAGGTGGGGAGCACATGAAGGACGCTCCCAGGTTCCTGACCTGCAGGAACAAGTGGATACCAGTTCCTCTGAGACCCAGAGGAGGGAACTGGGCGGGTGGGGGACTCAAGCCCCGTTCTTTTTGCAGCCAGCAGCCAGCAGAGCACTGAGATGTCAAGCAGTGCTTGGTCTGACAGGGGCACGGTGAAGGGGTGTTCGTCTTAGAGCAGCCAAGGGCAGGTGAGGCAGCATCGCAGCTGCTTTTATTGTGCAGGTCACACTGAGTCAGAGGTGCCTGTGGACCCTAGGACGCAGTAAGAGAAGCGACTCTGGGCAGAAGAGATTCAGGGAGAAAATCTCAAAGTTGAGGGAAGCTGATGTCTAATGTCAGAGGCGCTGATGAAAGTGATTTGGAAATAAATGGGCTGCACAAATCACAGGTTGGGTGCGAACATAAATATAATTATCTTCTCCATTTGGCCTTTCAGCCCCCCACCCCACCCCCAGACCAGCCAAAACGCTCAGAGCCAGCCACACACGCGGGGTTAGGATGCACTTGGGCGTTTACTGGGAGAAAGGCCTCAGGCCAGGCCTGGGTACTCATACTTTTTTGGTGATGGTTTTGGGGGTGGCAAGCTCCTGCAGGCGAGGGGACGCCCGGGCCGTTAGGGAGGCTGGTGAGATGTAGTAGGGGTTGTAGCCCTCGTTGGCGTCCCTGCGCTCCTTGGGCTTGGCCAGGGAGATGATCCGGGGGCTGGCCACTGCTTTCTTGGTGACGTCCAGCACCTCCCAGCGCGGGTCTCGGTCAGGAACACACTTCTCTGACAGGGCCTTGGGCACTGGAGCGGGCAGGAGAGAGGGACAGCGTCAGCACCAGAGCCTCAGGCATGCAGCCACTGCCCCCGTGCGGGTCACCCTGCCGGGTCAGAGTTCTGAGTTCATGGCCCATCCCGTAATGAAGAAGTGGACACATACAACCTGCCATCCACACAGGGGAGTGTCACGCACCATGAAGGGGGGAGGCACTGACACTCGCCACAATGTGGACGGACCGTGAACACACGACACTTGATGAGGAAAGCCGGACACATAAGGCCACAGTGTGTGATTCCACAGATGCAAGATGTCTGAACAGGCATGTCCACAGGCAGGAAGTGGGCGAGTGGCTGTCGGGTGAGGAGGGAACTCGATAGGCCCTCTCACACCCTCCGCCTTCCTCTGGTGTGGCATTGGAGAGGGATGGCAAGCAGTGGCTGGGCCCACAGGCCTGCTGGGTGGACTGGAGGTGCTGCTCCTTGGGGGCACAGGCCTTTCAGGGTTCAGCTCCCACCCTGTCCCTTTGGGCTCCTGTCCTCGCTGTCCCACGTGCCTGCAGCCTCAGCCAGGCCCTCTCAGGAGTGCTGGTGACGTGGCTCCCACCAGCCCATGTAAGTACGGAGCACCTAACATGGTCTGGAGTTTTACTCTATTCAATTTTAATGAAATTGATTAATTTACTTAGATCAACTGATTGGTTGGTTTTAATTTCACTGAAGGAGCCACACATGGCCAATGTCTGCTGGCGTGGACAGACAGCTCTGGTTGAGAGAGACTGTGTCTTGGCCAGGCTCCCTCACCACCCCTCCTCTGCGGGGAGCCCCAGCACACACAGCCTGCTCAGGGACTAGAAAGGAGGTGATCATGACATCACTGCCTTAGCTCAGAACCTCTGTGCAAATGGAAAGGACACCCCCTTCTCGGCAGACAGGCGCCCGCTTGGTGGAGGAGCCCTAGCTGAAAAGAAAGTGGGGTTCCTTCCACCAGTGGGCACAAGCCCACACAGGGCCACTGCTGGGCAAAGCCACCAAGGCTGGGCCAGAGCTTGCCAGGCAGTTGGGTCTCAGTGGCTCCCTGGGGGCTGGAAAGACCAGGCGCATAACTCAGCCGCCTTTGGGCCCCTCTGAAAGAATGCTGGGGCAGTTCCAGCCCCTTAATGTGTAGGCTTTAAACTCTGTTGATCACTACTCAGCAGCAGTGACTGAGTCCACTGCCACACAGCACACATGTAGACACAGAGGAACAAAAGCTGTGGACCCTCCCAGCCACAGAGCCCGTGTAGTTCTGTCTTGACGTCACCCTTTAAGCTGCTGTCACACCCATTAGCGGGTAAGTCCGCTGCTTGAAAAGCAGCACTGTACAGCACTGGTGTAGACGCACACACAATCGTGTGTGCACAGGTGCATCAAAAGCAAGTGTGAATACATCCACGAGTGTGTGTGCAAACATGTGCATATTTGTGCTCCAAGTGAGAGAGTGAGGGAGATGAAATGGCCCAAGGCAGCTGTCCACATGTGTCCATGTGTCCCGCTCACTGACCAGTAATTTAACAAACATAAAGGGACTTGGTAAGTGAACGAATCAGACAAAAGAACGAAAGATCCTGTGAGCCAAGTTAAGAGAAAGGACTGACTTGGGGGAGGTCCCCTGGCAATGTCCCCAACAACGGCTCAGGGACCACCTTATGTAAAGAGCTGCTCCAAATCAATGACCAAAAATGCAGGAGATAGGAATCGAGAAAGGGTAGGGTGGAGTGAACCTAAACGGCCCACCACACTCTCTGGCAGGGGACGTACAATGTTTCCAAAGCCTGTGACATCGTGGGCTCAGCACAGAGAAAGCCACGAAGGGCAGACAGACACATGGACATACTGTGAAGTACACAGAGTGTGGCAGGCATGGCAGAGAGAGCAGGGAAGCATGACAAGGGCCCAGGGCTGCGCAGCTCACACGTGGGTAAATGGGGTGCTAGAGGCTGCTGACTGAGAGGGCCGATGGGAGCCAGCCCCGCGAGTCTCTGGGGACAGTGTTCTTGGGGTCAGGGGTGGCAGGAGACAGATGACAAGGGCCCTGAGCAGAGAAGGACGGACCCAACTTAAATTCAGTAGGACCCTGCGGCTGCCACATGGAAAATGGTGAGGGAGTGCCGGGCACAAGGGTGGAGATCGCTGCTCTGGTCCAGAGACATGCAGGGGGCTAGGGGGCTCCTGCCGTGCTCAGAAGTCCCAGGCCAAGGGCTCTTGGGGCATTGGCCATGGAGTACGATGGAGGACACCAGAGGATGCACAATCAAAGGCTCATGAGCGGCTGCACGTGCTTGTGGCTCTGCATGTACCCACATCACACCCAGGGGAGCACAGCAAACTGCAGAGTCCAGTGGCCAGACTCTTCTGTCCCTGAAGCTCCTCTGCGTTGCCCACGTTCTTGACAGTTAGCTCACGTTGCTGCGCAGCCACTTCAAAGCTGACCTTGCACCTTCCCTGGCCCTGTGCCCCCTTTCTCCTCGGCACCCACCATCCTGCTGGGGGATACACTCCGGCAGCACAGACCTCCGGGACCACTGTCCCTCCGGTCTTGACCTGTCCCCCCGGCCTGCACAGGGCAACTTGTCTCCCAGGACCTGACAACAGGTCTGTATTTTGGGGGTAGATAAAGGGAGAGTGGAGCATGATGCCTACAGGAGTGGGCCCAATGTCCAGGCCTCCAGCCGGTGCCCGCCCTGCCTGTGTCCAGGGTGGCAGGCCACAGGACCCACTCACTGGCCAAATGAAGGAGCCGGTTGTAGTCAGACACGTGTGGCTTGGGTTTCGGCACAGGGTCCCACTCTGCCAACAGTGGGGCTGGAGTTCTGGGCTTTGCCAACTGGAGGATCCTCAAGCTGGGGACAGCAATCTGGGCTGCCTTGGACACCTGGGACACCTGAGAGTAGGATGAGAGGGGAAAGAGCCAGGCAGTTCCTGATTTCCTATAGTCCCGGACCAGAGAGGCACCATCAGGGACACAAGGGATGAAGGGCTCCCTGGGAAGAAGTACGTCTGTGGCGTGTGCAGCTGTCCTGAGTAAACACCTGCAACAAAGCAATCACCAGAGCCCACAAGGCCTGGCCCGTCACCTCTCTGTCCACCGGGAATGTAAGTCGAAACTATACAGCGTCGCCCCTTGCCAACCAATGCAGCCAAGATGAAAACGTCTGACACCATCAGGCCCTGGCAAGAGTGTCAAGATACAGACGCCTCAGGCTGGCAGGGCCAGCAGCTCACCCACCTCCGGTGCCACTGAGCACATGCACACATGGTGGCTGCATGTGGACAGACGCCCACATGCGGCACGGAACTGCGGTCCAGTGCCACTCCCCACTGCGGTGTGTTTGTGGAGAGGGTGCCCTCTGGCAGTTAGAATGCTGCTTCCACGTGAGTCAGAATGTGGACTCATGGGATGTTGAGGGGAAATCACGGAGTGAGATGCCATAGTTGCACGCCACACACATGATGATGGCGGCCCAGGGGACTGTGTGCATCACAGAGTGTCGAGCAGTGGCACTGGACAGAGCAGGCCCCGTTGCACGTCCGCTGCTCTACAGTCTGCTCCCCCTGCCCAGGTGAGGCTGCCACCTGAGGGCTGAGGAGCGCCCAGGGACAGGACAGACTGTGGGGGTGAGTGGAGCACCCACCTCAGACATGTGGGTGCTCCAGATGTTATTCCGGACTTTCGGAGTAGCCAGCTCCCGCAGGCGGCTGGAGGCGTGGTGTTCCAAGGTGGACCGAGGGATGGGCCAGACAGGGTTGGTCCTGAGGGGCAGCACATTTAAGGTGCTTGTTCCACCTGGGGGACATGTGGGCATGTGTGCCCGCTTGGGCCCTCTCTGATCTGGGGGCACTGGAGGATGTGGGACACAGATGCTTGAAGAAGCATCCCCAAGATGGACTTGTAAAGGACCGGGACAGGACCCCGGGTGTGCTCAGGGCTGGGGCTGCGCTGTCCCCAGGCCTTCCCCTGACACCCGTCACCAGCACATCCAGATGGGAACACAAGGGGCAGCAGCGTGTCTGCCGCCGAGCCTCCGCCGTCCCAGGTATCAGGACTCGCCTCACCCCGCTCCAGAAACAGAACCACATCCCTTGATCTAGGGCCAACTCGTCCTATTCCTATTTCTCTAAGGTCAGGATGCAGCGCCTACAGCTGCCAGCCCTGGGGACGCAGCTGTCCCACTGCGGTCACCTCTGCTCTACAGGTGCTAAGTTTCATGAAGTCTCACTGAATTATCTGCAGGTCACAATGAATTGTCACTTTCACAGACACAGGCTTAGAAACTGTGTGAGACACGGCAACACCTAAAGCAAAGTGATCCGAACGCTTGCATGCACCCCGGCCCTCAGCCTGGGTTCTGTTCTCCCCATGTGTGCATGAGCGCGGGCCCTGAAAATTAACTCCAATGACCTCGTTTGACAAGCAGGGATGTTCTAAATGATCAGAGAGGACTGGGTTACACGCTACACGTAAACAGGAATGTTCTGCAGTTGCCAATGGCATGCGTGGTGGTGCTGAGTGCCACCACAGGCCATCCACCCGACAGGCACCCTGTCGAGGACTTGTGTGTGTCCCCCTCCCCCAGACAGGCTCTCTCTCTGGCACCAGCCCCCACCCTGCGCCACACACCACCAGGGAAGGCAGGGGACAACTCTGCCTGCCCGACCCCCAGCACCTCTGCCCCTCACCTGCAGTGGTTGTAAAACTCCGAATAGAACCTTTTGGGCCGGGCCAACTCTTCCACGCGGCGGGACACAGCTGCACAAACGGGAGATGGCCTCCCTGAGACCTGCCCGCCCACAGGCCCTTCCTCTCCACAGACCAACCTCTGAGGCTGGAGCAAGACCACGCAAGCTGCGGGCCCACACAGCTTCACACCAGACACCCCCGAGGGGTGGCTTTTGTGGTCCCCATTCCAGTGGTAGTCTCAGGGGCCTGGTGTCCCTTGCTCAGAGCCCCATGAGCCCCTCGACAAGGCCCGTGTGGCCGACAGCCTGCCAGCTGGGAAAGTGGACTTGGGCCTGGGGTTTGCACAGGCCAAGAGCCCCCTGTCAGTGTCACCGTGGGGAGGCGGTGACACCGAGGAGGGAGTCCGCCCATCACTGCTCCCCAGCGGTGTCTAACTCAAGGGACACAGTGCTCTCAAAAAGGGTAGGAGCCACATGGGTGGGAGACAATGGGCTCTCTGGTCAGTGAGTGCCAGCCCCGTTTCAGCAGCAGTGCAGGCCAGGCTTTTCCTTGGAGCGTTTGCCACCCTTGTAACCCCCAGGACCAGCCTCCAGCTGGCTTTGACTCCTCAGGGGACAGAGTCCAGACAAGGGCTGCCGGAGGACGGGGTCGGGGTGGGGACAGACACCCTGGGAGATGGAGGAGCAGGGAGGGTCTCCGGGAGGCCAGGGCCAGGGGGTCTGAGGTCTGGGGTGAGACAGGAGTGACCCGACCCCAGGAGGCCAAGGACAGCATGTCAGACAGGTTGGCCAGGCACCAGAGCTGGGACAAGGGCCAACTTCGGCCAAACCTTGAGCCAGATGGCCCCTGACAGAGAAGTAGACGGTGGGCTCAACCTACCAGGCACTGTGACAGTGAGGGTGGTGTCTTCCAGGAACCTGTCTGTCCAGTACACGGATGGCCTGGAATGCACCCGGGCGTGGCTCAGGGCAAGGGAAGCCAGCATGGGCCTCCTGCACCCCGCTCTGAAACAACTCAGGGCGCCCCCAAATGCAGGCGCACGGACAGGACCGTGAGGAGGGGGCAGGGCTGCTGGGGGAGGGGTGGAGGGACAGGCCAGAGCTGGGGAGGAGAGGGCCAGCAGGCAGGGCAGAGACACGGGGGTGTGTCCATTATTTTGCCCAAGGCTGATGTTCAAAGAAGAAAAAGTTGTAGCTGAGAAAGGGGTGCTACCCAGCTGTCCCCTGGCCTGGCCAGGGGACAGAGAGGACGGGCTCCTGGGACTCACCAGTAGACACAGAACTGCAGGGTCCACAGGCGCGGGGAGACCCAGGCGTAGCCGGCACAGCGGCACCGCGTCCTGCGGCGACACAGGCCCGCAGCCTCGCTCTGCAGCTTCCACTGCTCACTCGCCTCGCTCTCCTAGGCCAGCACCCAGAGGCCACCGCGGGCCACCTTGCCCGAGTCCCCACCATTGACACCCTGACTTCTCGCCCCAGTGCACCGTGTGGGTGACAGACGGGCCCCAGGGGGCTGCTCTGTTCCACGCGGACCCCGCACCTGCCTCTAGAGAGGCTGCTGCTGTCTCACCTGTCTCTCAGGACTTGCCAGGTGGTCTTGGGTTTCGCCAGCTCCAAAAGACGCCTGCCGCCCTTCCTCCCTCTGGAGACCAATGAGCGGGGCAGCCTCGGGGCGATGGACACGGACAGCCTGCAGGGGGCGGTGCTGTGGTGAGGCCGGAGTGGCCCGCTCTCCAGCCCAGGAATCCTCTCACCCTCTGAAGCCCCCTACCTGCGGGCGAATTCCGGTGGCGAAAGCCGGGGATGGCCCTCATCCTCCCTCAGCACCAAACCGGTGACCCAGACCAGGCAGCCCCTTCCTTCCGGCCCCACGCCTCCCCCGAGGCCGAGCCCCAGAGACGCCCCGGAAGCCCTCGGACAGTGGGCTCCCAGGACCTCCCCGGGCCCCGTCACCGGGAAGCCATTCCTCACGGGTCACGTCCACGAAGACATGTGGGGCTCGGGTGGCCGCGCCTCCCAGCTGGGAGACCCCGTTTCTTCTGCCTGTCTGACGGAGGGCCGATCCCCTGAGCCTCCCAGCTCTGGGTCTGAACTCCCTCCGACTCCAAACTGGCCCTTTGGCAGGGCTTCCTACAGCGCCCCACTTGCAGCCCGGATGGGGTTGTTGGCTGATTTTGCCGCAGGCGCCAGCGAGGGTGCTGCCCGCCCTGGCTGACGCGCGTACCCTAGGATGACGCATGAGTCCCGGGGGAACCAGGCCTGCCGCGAGAGCACCGAGCCACAGGGCCCTGGGTGGGCGCGGCGCTACTGCCCCGCCCCGCCCACTGCCTGCGCACCTCGTTTCAGGCACCTCGTCCTCCTCATCTCTTCCGAGAACCCGCTCCAGCTCCGGGACAGCCTCCCCTGGGTCCTGGGCATCCAGGAATTCGTCCCCAACCACCTCCTTGGGAAGGGTTTCCTCCTCCTGGTCTTCGAAGCTCAGCTTCCCATGACCTAGGTCCTGGTATGTGGAGGCCCTGGACTGCAGGCTCTCGTACCCAGTGCTGGGCAGGCCCAGGGCATCACTGTCCTGCCCCATTTCCAGCCTGCCTTGGGCCTCTGGTTCATGCTGGTCATAGAGCAAACTTTGCTCAGGGTCACCCATGGACAGGCTCTCCGGCCCTGCAGCCTCACACCCCACACACCCAAGGCACCCAATGTATCTGTGGTCACCCAGCAACAGGAGAATGGCCCGCCCAGGTTCTCTGCGGCCACATTCCACTCTACAGGTGCCCACCGCAGGCTCTGCCCCTCATGTCCTCTCGTCACTCTGCCTTCCTGTGCCATAAACATGCTGCGTGTGTCCCCCTCGGGAGCTTCGTGTTGGCTGGTCCCCCTGCCCACGCGTGTCCCCATGCCTGATCTCCGTGTGTCCCAGCATCTCTCGTTAGATTTCCCTGTGGTGTTTGGTATCACCTAAAACGACATTATTGGCTTCTTTGTTTTCTTCTCT
Organism: Macroglossus sobrinus; assembly: GCA_004027375.1. Lineage (NCBI taxonomy): Eukaryota > Metazoa > Chordata > Mammalia > Chiroptera > Pteropodidae > Macroglossus > Macroglossus sobrinus. The sequence goes on from PVKZ01001004.1 coordinate 43,896, forward strand.
GCCTTGCAGTAAGTCAGGTCCCCAGACTAGGGGCTGAGAGTGTCCCATGAGGGAGGCGCCTGGCCCACAGAATGCTCTTGAGAACTGCTGAGTGAATGGTGGGGCTGACTGCACCCCGGGTCTCCCTGGTTGGACCCCTTTGTGCCCAGATTGGGAGGCAGTGCTGGCAGCCACCCCTCACCAGGGGCTCCGCCCCCTCCCAGGTGGTGGGAATTAGACCTGAGAGGCACCTGCTGGACAACTCAGGGTGGCGTCCTCTCACTTGACAGGAGGCTGACTCACCTTCTTGGTTATTTCTGGGACTATCTGTGATGTCTAGAGCTCAGGCAGCCATGTTGTGACCATGAGCACTGCTAGTCTGACGATGCTGAGCTGAAGGGCAGGTCTTTGGTGGCGTCCTTGAGCCTATAAACTTGACAGCCCTGGAGACTTCTGTGTGTGTGTTGTGGGGTGGGGAACACAGACAGGGAGGAAAGAGGCCACCACAAGGTCCCAGCCCACGCACAGAAAGAGCGGACTTGCCGAGCCCAGCCTGGGATGCAGTCACATCTTCATGACTTTAGGCCACTAATTTAAGGCTGTCTGGTGTACAGCAATCCTGTCCTGAGAGTTTGTCAAAGCAGCCAGGAAGACCTGCGGGGTCTCTGACAGGTCCCTGCCTGGAGAGGAACACTCCCTGCACACCTGCTGCCTTGGCTCCCTCCCCTGCTGGCCTGCTCAAACCTCATAGCCCCTGCAGCGAGCCCGCCCCTCAATTTTCATGAGGCTGAGCCCTTGGGGTTTGCCTTAAACATCACCTCCTCCAAAACCTTTTTCCGACCACCTGTCAAAAGCAGGGCGTTCTTGTTTTCCTACCTGAATCATCGGGACTTTGGTGGTTGTCTCACAGCACTTATCATGATCACACTCCACGTCGCATTTTCAACTATCTTTTTGCACCATCAGAATACGGGCTTCCGTGGCTCAAGGGCCCTGCTGGCCTTGTTCCTTCCCGGACTCTCGCCGCTGGTCTCGGCTAAGCGGTGCGCGGCAGGAGCTGCAGTACCTCAGAGATGCCACAAGAGGGCGCCCATATCAAGGGCATGTTGGTTCCTCTCAGGGACTTCGCGACACCGCCTCCTTGAAGCCTCCTCGCAGTCCGTCCTACGAGATGGGTTTCAGTGTTGCCACCTCCATTTAAACCGGCAAGGCCAAGTCATCGCCCAAGATCGCACAGGATTCAGCGCCAAGCTGCCTGGCAAGGGGTAGCGTTTGCGAATCTCAGTAATTGCAAACTGCAGCAGTGATGGAAATGGCCGAAGGGAGTTTTTCTGTGCAAAAGCTGAGGAATAGGTATCCTTCCCACCTCTGGGAAGGGATGCTGCAGCGGAGGGCGGCGAAACGAGGACTCGGCACTGACGCCCTGCACACTGCATTTCGTACACAGTGCAGTTCCCATGGAGATGCAGGGGGCGAGAACCATGGTCCACAAAGCTTCCTGGCCCGTGCGCATCCGGAAATAAGACCAGTTCTTTCAAACGCCGGGAGTTGGTGAGCTGGGAGGGAGTGCGCGCGGGGATCCTGGGAAAGGGAGGCGAGGGTGCATCACCTCCCCCAGGTCTGGTGATGAAAAAGCGGAGGGCCTGGCAAGGCTTGGAGGCCTGCCAATGGAGCCTGGTTTCTCAGGAAAGCATGGAGGGGGCTAGGAGGCACCATCTGTTGCATGTCTCTTAACGCACAGCAGGTGTCTCCATCTGGGCACCGTGGTCGTGGTTGTTTGGGTCATCTCAGTGGAATATTTTGGGCACCGTGGAGGTCCAGCAGCACCCCTAACTTCACCTACTTGATGACAGGAGCACCGCAGTCGTGACAACCACAGATGTCCCCATCGCCAGAGGTCCCCGACTCATACATAGGTGAGGCCTGGTGTGGTCCAGTCAATTAGCAAGAGTGGGACGAAACGCTCACCATCTGTTCTTGTGTAAAGCATGCCAAGCGGGGATCGAGGTTCCAGATGGAATTCAGGTTGCTGACCGGTGACCATGATACGGGAGGCAAGCCTGGATTATCCTGGGCTCAGTGTCACAGAGGAACCATTGGAGGTGGAAGCCAGAAGCAGACGAGAGAGAATCAGAGATGATGGCATGAGCAGTGAGTCCACATGTCGATGGGGTCACAAGCTGCAGAATGCAGTGGCTTCTGGAAGCTGCCTCCCTCACATTTCATTGACCAGAAGGGAGTCGTATGTTCACACGTAAAGCTATCTCAGCAATGGAGGGGGCCATGCCGATGAGGACTGTCAGCAGCACCCGAGTCACCCAGGGTGAGAAGTGAATGCCCAAACGGTCTCCAGATTCTGTCCACAGCAAGAAGGAGACTGGGCAGATGACAGCCCAGGAGCACAAGGGACAGGGTACAGGGAAGCGTCATGGTGTGCGTGGGGCAGTCACCGAGGGCCTGCAGGGGGACAGGCAGCTTGCAAATGCCTGACAGGACCGAACCTTCAGGCCAGGTGCTCACCACCTGCCTGATGGCGACTCCGTGAATACCCAAACCCCAGGCCGTGGGACTTCAGACTCCGCTCAGGCTGGGTTGAATTGCATTCCCCAAAAGGACAAGTTCAAGCCCTAACCTCCCCACCACCTGCATCGATCCAAGAGGGCCGGAGGTAACTTCTCTCTCTGTAGTCCCCAAGCTTGGTGGGGGTGCCTCCCCTCACTCCCACTGGGCCTCTCCCCGAGGCTGGCTCCTCTGAACTATTGCTTGCTGACCTGGCTGCCAGCAGCTGTTGTCATAGCAACCTGCTCAGTACCAAGGCCCCCCTAGTGGGACTTCATTGGGTCAGATGTGAGTGTTTCCATGTGAAATCTCCCAATCTTGAGAACCGCACTGGCTTATAAAAGAAAATTTGCTAGTTAGAAAATACGTGGTGATGTGTTTATGGGGTGAAGGGACATCGCACCTCCAGCATGATCATCGACAATGCAGGAAATGAGTATCTGTGGATGTCTGTGCACACAGACTCCAGGCAGGTGGAGATCCAGGAACAGGTGGATGTAGATGCAAAACACGACAACGTCGATGGGGCAAAGTGCAGCAAAATGGGGAATCTGGGCAGAGCCTGCAGGAGTTTCAAGTACTCATCCTGAAGTGTTCTGTGAGTTTGAAATGACATCATGAGATAATATATTACTTATGCATTAAAGTTAGGAAAGCAATATTCAAAGCGCGCAGTTCTGGCCCCCAGAGACCTGACTCTGCAGTTCTAAACAGATCCGGACCCCAATGATACAGGGGCCAAAGACGAGCGGGGTGTCACGGGCTGCGTTGCGACCCCCAAAAAGATCATGTTCAAGTCCCCAGCCCCACACCTGGGAACGTGACCTTATTTGAAAACAGAGTTTGGAAATGTACTCAAATTAAGGTGAATCTGGAGTCCGGTGGCCCCTGAACCCAATGGCTGCTGTTCCCTCAAGAAGAGGGGAAATGGGGACACGGGCACACGGAGGCAGAGACCAGAGCCAAGGGACATCAAGGACTGCAAGCACCCCAGATGTCAGGAGGAAGGCCTGGAGCAGATTGTCCCCCAGAAGGGACAGCCATGCCGACAGCTCGATCTTGGACTTCCGGCCTCCTGAGCTGTGAGAGAGGGATTTCTGTCGCCTAAGCCACCCAGTGTGCAGTCACGTGGTATGGCCACCCAGAAGATGGGTGCAGAGGGCATCTCGGCGGGAGGCAGTGGTAGGGACTCCTCACCCCCTAGAGTCCCACTCAGCCTGCTGGGGAGCACTGGTCAGATGCAGATACTTCCAGAAAGAGCTGGCCACAAACCTGGACAGTCAGTCACCCACTCACACACACTCTAAGCCAACGCTGGGTCCCCCTCTGCATGCTGGCAGGGTGGGGGAGACACCTAGCTGTGAACCAAACTGACCAGAACCTCTGCCCTGGAGCTGACCTCTCCACTGGTGATGACCACGCATGTGGGAAGCGTGTCAGGGGAGAAAGCCAGCAGGTTAAGTAAGATGGTCACCGGGGCCTTTCTGTGAAGGGGACTTTGCACCAAGACTGAGGGAAGGCAGTATGGGAGGCAGGGGAGTAGGGGAACACAGAGTAAAGGTCCAGAGGTGAGGGCCGTTGGAGCATGGAGAGAACTTGTGAGGATAGGGAGGCTTTTCTGAGGTGAGGATTCTGCAGAGGTCTGCGGACAGGGAATGCCAGGAGGAGGGCACAGGCGTGCAAAGGCCCTGAGGCTGGGCTGGGCCTGCTGAGTTCCAGGAACAGCAGGGCAGACTGTGTGGCTGGAGCGGAATGAGTGAGTGGCTAGAGGGAGGGCACAGTGGCAGGGAGGCAACAGGCGGGTCTTGCAGGGTCCCGTGGGCGCCAGAGGACTTGGGCTTTTACCCCGGGGGACACAAGAGCCATAGAGAACGGTGGGCAGAGTAGGACATGCTGACTCAGTGCTCACTGGCGCCCTCTGGTGGCTTCTAGAGGACGGGTTGTGAGGTACGAGGGTCAAACCTGATCCAGGTGCTCACAGGCGCCCTCTGGTGGCTGCCGGGATGAACGGACCGTGGGCGGTACGGGGAAACCAGAGCGGAGAGCTCTGCTCAGGTCCGGGAGGGATGGTGGGGAACGGTGCGGCGGATGGTAGTTGGGGCCGATAGTGAGACACAATCCTAGCAGAGAATGGAAAGGGGGGTGAAGTGGGCAGGTTCTGGAAAACCTTTTAATATCCTTTTTATTGAAATATAGTTTACATACAGTGAAGCGTACAAATCCTAAGTGTATCAAGCTCAGTGAAATTTTTTTTAAAATGAAGACGTCACATAAAATAAAATTAAACATTTTAAAGTGAATGACTCAGTGTCATATGCTATATTCACAATGTGCAACCAGCATCACTAATTCCAGAACATTCAAATCACCCCAAAAAGAATCCCCATCCCCATCAGCAGTCACTGCACCCCCATTCCCCACCTCCAGTCTGTGGATGTTCCTGTTCTGGGCGTTTCACGTCAGTGGAATCACACATGGTGTGGCCTTGCATGTCCTGCTTCTCTCACTGAGTGTCGCGTGATCATGGTCCATACACATTGCAGTGCGTGTCAGCCCTTCCCTGCATTTCATGGCCAAGCAACACTCCCTGTGTGGATAGACCATTTATCCACTCATCTGCTGATGGACATTTAGGCTGTCCCCCGCTTTTGGCTATTATGAATAATGCTGGTATGAACATTAATTACAAGTTTTTGTTTGAGGATCGGTTTTCAAGTCTTTTGGGTGCGCCTACAAGTAGAGTAACTCCATGTGAAACTTTGAGTCAGAGCTGGTCTGTTTTCCACAGCAGCTGCACTATTTTGCGTTCCCACCAGCAGGGTGTAAGCTTCTAATTTCTTCACGTCCTCACCAACACGTGTTATTTTTCATTTTCTTGATCACAGCCATCCAATAGTGTGAATTGGTCTCTTCCTGTCATTTCGGTTTGCATTTCCTGATGACTAATGATGCTGAGCATCTTTTCATGGGCTTGTTGGCCATTTTTCTTGTTGGCTTGTTGGAGAAGTGTGTTTGGGTCTCTTGCTCACTTTTTAATTGAGCTACTTGTCTTTATATTACTATTACTGAGTTGCAAGAACTTTAAAAAATATATTATGGATATAATAAAATTTATGGGCTCAGTGGACATTCATAAATAAATGTAGCACAACCACCACCACCCACATAAAATATTGACAGCTCCAGCTCCCCAGAAGTCAACTTCATCCCCCTCCTGGTCACTACGCCCCAAGTGGCCACCACCTGACCAGTTCTTGATTATCTCATAAATGGAACTGCACAGCATGCCCTCTGCGTCCAGCTTCTGCACTCAGCACCAGTGCTGAGGTTCATCCATGTTATGTGCAGTACCTCATCCTTTGCAAGGCTAGCTCTGCGTGTGTTCAGAAGGCTTCTGATTTGTGAGTGGATGGAAGCAGGTGGAGATGAGAGAGGAGAGTCTGGGGCTCCCACCCTTCACACCCAACCCCAGCATATCCCAGAGGTTTTATACCCTCAGTCTCTGGGCAGGTTAAATTCTCTACTAGTCAAGGAATGTAGGACACAGCCTCACCCCACAGCCTTCCCATTGCCACCCCACCCCTACCAGGGTACTGGGGAGGAAACCGAGTCACAGCGGAAAAAGTGGCTTGTCAGAATTAAACCCAGGCCTTGTGGCCCAGGTAGGGCCTGGAGGGCCGGGGGCTCTCAGAGGAGGGTGACTGCAGGGACCTGAGGAGGCAGTGCAAGATCGAGGGCTTGGGATCGGCACCCAGGCCTGGTTCAAACTGCCATCCTGCCACCTGGATGGCTTTGGACACACCGCTTTGACACCCCATGCCTCAGTTTCCTCGTGTGTAAATGGGGTTTGCAGAGTCCTGGTGAGGATTCAGGGAGTCATCCTCTCAGCAGTATGGGCCTGGCACTGAATAGCTTATCTTACATAACCCTGGAGACAAGTGCCTGTAACATCATTCCTATCCAGGGTGAGTCAACTGAGGCTCAGAGCCAGGCAGACCAGCTGTGAGCAGTGGAGGCAGGACTCACACTATTGTGGCTGGTTTTGCAGCTAGGGTCAACCTTGGCACCAATTCAGCACCAGCAGAAATCCCAATTTGGGGTGAGGGGAAGGAAACTTCACTCAGCACAAAGAAACAGCTCAATACCAATACTGGAACAGCACGGGGGTATGGGGGAAGGGGTCTGGGGTGAGGGAAGGAGTCTGGAGGAGTGGGGAAGGGGCTGGAGCAGGTAGGGGAAAAAAAAGCTCCCTTCAGCCAGACACCCCTCCCCACCACCAAGCTCCAGCTGGGAAGCCCAGTGAAAGGGCGCTCCCCAGATCCCGCGGGGAGCTAAGTTATAGAGCAAAAAGTCTCCGCCCCTGGTCCCTGATTGGTCCATCCTCTTGCAAATGAGGACTCCAAATCCTCACAGTTTGATTGATCCAAAAGGCACTGTCCGGACTGGTGGGACTGGAGCCACTCTGATTGGTCAGTGGAGATGCTAATGAGGCTATAGCTGTGCGGCTCCAGTTGGATGGGGAAAGCCTCAGTTCTGCTGGTTGAAAGACTATTCCAGGAACTCCTTTATTAGGCCTTCTCAGGCTGCAGGAAGACAGTGCAGACTCGCAGTTGGGTGTGGCTTCTTCTCCCCGGAACTGGGCTTGTGTGAGGCTACTGTGTAGAAATGATTCCTAGGCTCAGCTTTCAAATTTGAACTCAGTTGACTGACAGTATCCCTTCTTGGAAGGTATCTCTTTTCATGGAACTCCCCCCTTGCAATGCTCCCAGTTCCCACTAGAGGGCCTGGGTGCCCCCCACGGGTGGGGAGAGGGCATGCGCATGTGGGCCTGCTCCCTCCCGCCCCGGTTCCGTTTTATTGAAGTCATTCTTCTGTCAGCAGAGGCTGCGGGCAGCTCCACCCTCCCACCTGCCGAGGAGCTGAGAAGAAAACAAGACCTTAATTGAATCCCACGTGGGGGAGGGCATGCGGGTGGCTGGACAGAGGGGCAGGTGCAGTGGAGAGAGGCCCCAGCCTCCCGGGTCTCGTAGTGGCCTGCGGTTATCATCCTGATGTAACTATTCAGTGTCACCGCTTTATTGCTCCTGCTTCCGTAGGACGCGCATGTGCGTGACCTCTTGCCACACATGAGCCTGGGCCTCGGCAGTGGAAAGTCACATCACTCAGTGGCAAGTTGCAGACTGGAATGCCACCATGCAATGCTCCCGTGGCATGTCAGAGTTCAGATTGGCAAGCCTCCAGATGTGCGAGGAAGGCCTGGACCGCTCGAGCAAGGGCCACCACAGGAGGCATGCGTGGGCGGGTTTGGGGCCACCGTGGTTGTAGGGGCTGCCAAGCAGTGCAGCAGGTGAAGGCAGTGGACGGATCAGGAGGTGCCCTGGGGTGGTGGCGTGCGGTGGGCTGGATGCCCAAGGGCCTTCCAGAAGTAGGAGGATTCAGGAGGCTGGAGGGAGGGAGTGCCCATGTTGCCTTCATCTGCACCCTGGATTGAGCGTGGACATTCCTTGGGTGTGAGCGACAGACCATTTGGATGGGCATGAGAGCACACATAGTGTGTGATACAAACAAGGGTACAAAAGGGGATTTGACCTTGTCAGTGGGGGCTTCCCTAAGGAAGAGGCAGAGAGAGGACTAAGGGGGTCTTCTCCAGCCGCTGGTCTCCTTATGTCCATTTGGGCGTCCTGAGGCACAGGGCAGCCATAGCACAGACACACACGCACACTCACGTGGTTACATACCATAATGGTGCACACAGAGAAACATGCACAGCCTACGTAGACATGCAAGCACACATGCACACATGCCTGCTGACATGTATGGCTGCACTTGTGTGCCTCTGTGCACACACGTGGTTATTCCTACACCGTGACACCTGTGCAGAAACTTGACCTCATTCCCACATGCACATCACTACATTGACATGCACGTGTGCAAAGGGTGCACGTGGTTACATGTGTGCACGGACACAATCACAAACGCACCCACAGACAGACATACAGTCACACATACAGACACAAACACACAAGACATGCGATCACAGATGCGCACACACAGGCTGCCCAGGGAGAGTGGCTGGTGGGGAAGAGTCAAGAAAATGCCGGGTTGCCCTGGCAACACATCCTGGGACCTGACAAGGCCCCATTAGTGCAGTTTAGCTGGCAGCTGGCAGTGGGTGGAGGGCTTGCTCGTGACCCCAGCCCCACACAAAGGCTCCTGGTGGCTTCATGACAGCCTTGACAGACTGTGCACCGGTAAGGATAAGCAGCTGGCCTGGGGACAGGGCAGGAGACACAGCCTTGGACTGGGGGGGTCTGTGTATACCCCCACAATCATGGGGCTCTGGGATGTATGCTGGGGACACAGGGTGGGGCTAGCCTCCTGGCCCCTGTCTGATGGCAGGGGCCAGGGCAGACCAGGTGAGAACCAGGGCAGGTCAGAGGGGACGCTCCTGTTTTGGCAGCTGACATCATCCGAGGGGTCCCCATCAGTGATGACACCACATGTCCAGTCTTTGTCTCCAGTGGACAGCACCCAGAAGGGTGCCTCTCTTTCTCCTTCGTGGCCATAGTAAAGGCACAGGTTGAAGTCCGGGTTCCCATTAGCTACGCTGCCTTGGGCAGACGACTGAGTGATGTGAGGATGGGGACAGTCCCTCAGGGAAGTGCCTGCAGACACCTGCTGAACAAGGTGGCTGTCATCACAGTGAGGCGTGGACCCCCACAGCACTGCCTGCTGTAGTTCTGCTTCCTTGCCTCCCCCAAGCAGGAGGCCCAGAGGGTCTGACAAGGCTGAGAGGACACAGACCTTGAAGGCTCCCCCCGGCACACCTCTGAGATTCAAGGCAAAATTTCTCTCTTGATATTAAACGCTGAAGAAGGCAGATCTCCACCCCCGCATTCCCGAAACACCTTTATTGCACTAAAAACAGCATTTGTAAGCAAACACACTTGGGAAGGCTGTCTGAAAGGTTAACCCGCAGTCAGCTTCAGATGCAAAGATATGAAACGATGCAGTGGCACAGAAAACAGGGAAGAGATCTGGGCCCCAGAGGCGGGAAGGGCTGTAAGCTCCAGGCATCAGACTCCATGCAGGGCCCTCTGCCCACAAAACCTCACCCTGGTGGTCCCCAGTTTCCAGAGTGAACGAGGAGCCCCACGAAGCCTGGAGCAGGCACAAGGGAGAGGCCAGAGGGATGTGGCAGGGGACCCTAGCTCCCAGGACCCCTCCACCTCAGTCTCCAGGGTGCCCATCTGCTCCTTCTGCCCTCCCCCAGTGGGGTTTGGAAACCTAGGGTCAGGAGGAACAATATTTGAACAAGGAAGGGCACCCAGGGTCCCCAGACACTGCCCTGATCCATCCGAGGGCAGCCCAGGAGAGGCAGAGGGGAAGAGCTGGCCCAGCCTTGCTGGCCCCTACTTCAAGCCATATTGTTTCTGTTTCGTTGAGCTGGACAACCTCCACAAAAATCATTCAAGGACCCACGAGCTGACACAATGAGCAAGCGCATGTGGCCACCTAGCAGCATGAAAAGCCACAACCAGGGGCCTCCCAGCACACCCTTTTGTCCCATTCAACCTAACCAAAACCTATTCACACAGGTGGAGCAAATGCCATGGCTGCCAGTCACTGGGCATCACTCCCTGGCTTCCAGCGGTCAAGGGTGCCAGGCGGGAAGAGATGGGGTGGCAGCCTGAAGGGCTGGGGAGGACCAGGGCCCAGGGGCTACAGGCTGCTCTCCAGTTGCCTTCTGAGCAACACCCTCCAGGGGAGGGAGGTTCCAGATGCCAGCAGGGCTGTGGGACCAAGCAGGTGCAGCAAACAGGCCAGGCAGATCTGTGCCTGAAAAGCAAGCAGAGCAGGGGCCAGAGGAAGACAGCCCACGAAGGGGGTGGGGGGGTGCGGGGCGGGGTGAGCTATCCAGCTGCCGGACGGGAGAAAGGCCATGGCTCCCAGTTCTGTCTTCCGCGATCTCCTGCTCCAGGCTCCCAGGCACGGCAACCTCCCACAGCCCCAACAGTGGGGAACTGTTGGCAGAACCTGGGCCTGGCACTGCTTTCTTGGGGGCGTCTCGTGGGCCTGGAGGAGGAAGACACTCGGGGGACACAGGAAGAGATCCGGCTTGGCTTCGGGGCCCGGAGATCTCTAGGTCTGCGAGCCATCTCGGCTCCCTCCTGGCTCGGGTTCTAAGCCTTTCCAGAACTCTGAAGTCAGTGGGTGTGGACCTTGGGGTCCAAGGGGCTGATCAGCACTGACAATGGCCGCTTTTCTTACCTGGCAGCCCCCTCTTCCTCCTCTGAAAACCTTAATCCATGAAAAATAGTATCCCAGTCTCCATGAGCAACCCAGGAAAGCAGCTGCAACGTCAGGACCTGGGCTGAAACCCACTTCCATCTCCTGCCCATGGCTGGAACAACTGGCCTCCTGCCCCCGAGAGTCTGGGTGGGAAGGAAGGGGGAGTCTCCCTGGGGTACCCCGGCGAGGGAGGGGGGAGGGGCAGCAAAGGGCCTTTACAAGAAAGGGAGCAGGGAGGTCAGGGGCAGCTCCTTCTCCCCAAGCAGCGTGTCCCGCTTGAGGCTGCTGCCCTTGTTGACCACCTTGATCCTGAGGGCCAGTTTCCGGACGCTGGCCGGCCCCAGGCCATCGAAAAAGAAGTCCTCGTTGAAGACGGGATGGCGGCTGTTCTTGATGATGGTGCTGCGCTGCTTCTGGAGCTTTCCAGGAACCAGGCACAGGCCGACGCAGCAATTGATGCTGCGGGCATCACACAGGCGGTCGTACAGACCCTCGGCGGCCAGCAGGCGCACGCGCAGACGCGCCTGGGCCGCCTCGTACTCCGCCAGCAACCGCACACTGCCGCGCGCGCCCATGCGCACTGCGTGCTCCGTGCGGGGCGTCTGGCCGGATTCCTGGCCTGGCTCTGGGGTGGCCCGGCGGGAGAGGCGGCGCCGGGCCCCGGGGCTGGTGTCCGGCGTGCTGTCGTCGGCCGACAGGGAGCCGTGGCGGCCCACTGAGTGCTTGAGCTGGCTCACCTTGGCCTGGCTGTCCTGGGCGAAGCCTTTGAGCAGCGACATGGAGCGCGACAGCAGAGGGGACCCGAAAGGGGAAGACTCGGCCGATGACCCCGTGTCACTCTCCCCACCGCTGAAGTAGCGGCTGGGGCTCATGAGGGCCCCGCCGGCCTCCCTGGGCACCCCGTCCCCCCCGTTTGCCTTGGTGCCCCCACGACGGCGCCCGGCGCCCGGGGAGCCCACCTGGGCCAAGGCCCCGTGCTCGCTGTGGAACAGGGACTCCTTACGCCGCGTGTGTGGGCTCTCAGCCAGCGTGGCAAAGCCATACGATGTCTGGGCCTTGGGCACCGAGGGCAGAGACATGGCACCCTGGGCCTGGGGGTCAGCGTTGGTGGCGGCCTCCTCCGCTGCCCAGTCCTCAGCACTCTCGATCTGGATCACGTGCCGCGTAGCCGCCTTCAGCAGGCTCTTGCTCTCGGCCGCCAGCTTGCCGGGCAGCCGGGGGCTCCTGGGGGCTCGGCGGGGCCCTGCGGAGCCCAGGTTCTGCTCCGACGGAGCGGGGCCCGGCTCGACCTGCCCCTCAGGCTCCACAGGGCCTGCGGGCAGCTTGGGGGGGATGAAGAAGTCGGGGATCTTGTCAGGCGTGAGCACGTTGCTGTATAGGGGCCCCTTGGAGGCCTTGTCCCCGGCCTCGCCACCCGCAGCTCCGTTCTCTGAGGACCCCCGAAGCCGCTCCAGGAACCACATGTTGGCTTTCTTCATAGGGCCCGTGGGCAGGATGCCAGGAGGGGTCTGCAATCTGGGAAGAAATGCGGTCGCCCACTGGGGGCCGAAAGAGGGGCTCATGTGCATGTGTGTGCGCGCGCGTGTGTGCGTGAGCGCACATGTGTGTGTGTGCGTGTGCGTGTGTGTGTGTGTGGAGGGGCACCTGGACAAGGGCCCTGGCCATCAGGGCCCAGGTCGGATGGACTTGGCTGCCCTCGCCCCCACCCTCCCCAGAGGGACTGCGCTGAACTTCCAAGCACCCAAGCGAAGCAGTGGAGGTGGCACCCAGATCTCGGGGCGCCCCACAGGGGATAGTGGCCCCTCTCCCACCCCCACCTCCATTTGGGGGAATCTCCAAGTGCTTTCTAAAGGGTTCTGCGCTCAGTCCACAGGGAAGACACCCCAGGGTGTGGGTGGACCTTCGGGTGTCCCAGCTCCGCCCCCATCAGGCTCCCACCCACCTGTGGCTTCTCTCCCGGCTGAGGGTCTAGGAAAGCGGGTGGGGGAAGGGAGAGGAGGGGAGTCTGCGGACCGACAGCACAGCGGATGGACCCCTCCCCTCCTCCTCCCACCCCGTGCCCCCTCCCGCCGGCTCGGCCCCGGGTGGGGATGGGGTCCTAGCAGCCCCCGCGGGCCGTGGCACGGACCCTGAACTCACCTACCGGGAGCTGTAGCCCGAGGCCCAGGCCGACCCAGACGCGCAGGGGGCTCCGCGCAAGACTCCGGGGCTGGCGCCGGGGACGCGGCCGCAGCCTCAATACGGGCGGCGGCGGCGGCAGCAGCGCAGTCGGACTCATTCACCGGCGGCGGCGGGAAACCGCCCAGCCGGGCCGCCGCGCCGCCGTATTTCTTCTAGTACGGCCGCCGCTCCCGACCAATGCCAGGGTGGGCGCACCCGGGAGCCTGGCGGGGACCTGGAGGGCTGACGGGGGTAGGTGGGACGTACAGGTGGCGGCGGCTCGCTGATGACCACCCCTAGCGCCTGCGCCTGCGGATCCCGGGGGGCGGAGAAGACAGAACCCCCAAGCCGCTGCCTCAGCTCATTCGGGGTGCGGCGTAGACCCTGCTTGCTGCCGGCCCTTTGGAGAGCCGCTTTCCCGACTTCCCATGATGAATGAGATGACAGCGATGACGACAACTGCAGCCCAATGTACTGTTGAGGGCTTCCTCGGCGCCAGACCCTAAGGTTCTTCCCCGACGCTGATTCTCACAACGGGTGGGCGGCAGGCCCTGCTGCTCCCTCCACCCTCCATCGCAGCAGAGGAAGGTGGGGGTTCCCTTCCAGAAGCAAGGACCCAGCAGCTAAGCGGGCTCCGCCTGGTGAGTGTACATGGCTCAGCGCAGCCACCCAGGAGATGGTTATGGGCTGAGGCCCACATCACAAACATGTGCTTACTGAGGACCTGCCAGATGCTGGCCAGTGACAGAACGCTGGGGACACGGTGGTGACGGAAGGGTGCAGCGTCCGCTTCATGATGCACCTGAGGGACTGGCGCCTACAGAGAAGCACACAGAGTGAGAATTGTGACAGGAAAGTGTCATTCGAGGGCAGAGCACCAGAGCGCGTCACAGGTGGAGAAATGAGGGAATGCCAGGTCTGGCAGCTCCTCAGACTGCAGGCTCACTCTCCATCCCTGCCTGCCTTATGATCTTCCAGCCCAACCCCGCTGCGTCCTCACTCCTTGTCCTCCCTCCCAGCCTCAGTCTCCCCTTCTGGAGCCCAAGGCAGACCAGTCCTGAGCCCAGTCTCAGCTGGTGAGGAGCCAGCAAGATGAAGGCCCCGCCACTCCTACACCTGGGTGTGACCCTGGAGTGAGGTGGGGGTTAGGGAGAGGAAGGCTCGGAGGGCTCCCTGACTCACTCACCTACCACACAGCAAGCCACTCTGTGTGCTGGGGCAATGCTGGCTGGCATTGCCACACAGACTGACCGGGGAGGCAGAGCCAACGAGTGTATCCAGGAAGCCTCCTGCCTTGCCTGCCAGCCAGGCCCTGTGCCCTACCGTGTCACAGACTGACAGAGCCTGCTGAATCCTCGGCTGTCACAAAGGATGCCCATCGCTGGGCCCGGAGCTGCCAGCAGGAAGTGGTGCTCTTATCCCTACAGTGTCCCCAAGGCACTCGGGTCTTTAATGAGGACCTGCCGGAGAGTGGTCGGATCGGTGCCATCACAGGAAGCTCGCCTCCTGGAATAGAGCTCCTTCCTGCAGCAAGGCCCTAGGGGCCTCGGCCACCTGCCTCCACCACAGGGACAGGGGCCGTGGGGGCCAGAAAGGGGCAGTGCCCACTGGCCTGGGTCCTGGTCTCCACTCAGCCCTGCCCAGCTGGTCAGTGGACAGGCAGTGAGTTTACTCTGTGCTCTTACGCTGAGCAACTCTGATCTGGAGATGCCAAATCAGGGTTTGTGTCCTAGTGTCGATAGTTCTTGCTGTGACTCCTGGCAAGTGACCAAACTCTCTGTGCCTCTGTCTCCTCAGTGGTCCACAGGTATCACTGTGTCAGGGTGTTTATTTGCAAAGCACTTTGCACGGGGCCCAGACACTGCGATGTCGTGTCGGTCATGTTTCACAGGTGCCGCTGCTGGTGAGGAAAGGGACTCAGCCTCCTCAAAGCAAACCCCAGAACCCTGACCCCACCACAGCCCAGCTCAGCCAGAAGCCCCACCCTCTCCCCCCACCCCATCACGTTTGGGGGCTGGGGGACCTGAGGCTCAGAGGGAAAACGTGCCTGAGCACAAGTCCCCGAGTCCCCGGTACTTGCAGACCCTGCTGGAAGGGGCAGGGGCAGGGAGACCGGCTCAGCTCCGATCTTTAATAGCTCACTCTCTTTGTCAAAGAAGCCTTCTACCTCTTCTGCATAGCTCCGGGGCTGACAGGTGTGGCAGACCCCCAAGACACCCCCAGACCCTGAGTAGCAGCCTTCCTGGAACCAGAGATGGGATGGCTGCAGGCTCCAGGCCCAAAGCTGGGGACCCCGGGTGCTATTCACCAGCCCCTCCCACCCTAACTGTGCCACCTCATGCTGGGTGGCCTGGTCCTCACCTACCCCCCAGAGACCAGCTGCCTGGGGAGTGGGGAGTGGCAGGTCTCGGGGAGGGGCAGCTGGGGTGCCTCCCAGAGGCCGGCCTGAGTCATAGGCTGTGCCCTGCAGCATCCAGGGAGCTGGGCTAGGAGGAAGCAGATGTGCAGGGAGATGGCTCAGAGACAAAAGGCCTGAGACAACAGCTCCAGGCCTGAGGAGCCAGCTGTGCCCAAGCCGTTCTGGGCTCTGAGCCACAGGGAAGGCCAGTCTGCGCTCCCAGGAGGAACCGGGCAACAAGGCATGGGGCGGCGGGGCACCCTGCCTGGCTCGCAGATAAGGACGCTGAGGCATAGCTCTGTGGGCGCCCAGTCCAGGGAAGGGAAGCAACTGGCCCCAGACTGCACCGTGGAACTTGAACTCCCGTCTCCACGGTCTCCTACCCCAGAGCTCCCATGGGTGAGACCAGGGCAGGAGACAGCATGGGGTCCCCGCCGAGCCCGGCTCCCAGCTCCCGTAACTGCAGGTCCACCCCAGTCCCAGGTGTGGGACAGGGGAGGCGAGGGGTGTGAACCCTGACTCTGTGGCCCCCCAGTGCACTCTCTTAGCCACCCCCATTTCTACGCTGTCCATAGCTATGCTCCCTGGCACCTGGCTTCGACCCCGGTGTCCATTCCACCACCTCCAACCTCACCTCTGGTCTCTTGCCATCCTCGCCCCACACATCACAGGGCCTTTGCAGATGATGTCACCCTGCCCAGGCTCCGAGAAGCCTCCCGGGGCCCCTGAGGTCTCGGAGGTCCAGGACTCTCTCCTTGTCACAGTTGACTTGCTGATTCACGTCACTTGACTAGTAACTCTACATCTGGGTCACCACTCATCCCCCTCAGCCACCAGAGGTTCTGGCGGACGAGAGGCGCTCGGTGCAGGCAATTAAAGGTGGTTACGCGGTGCAGGGGGCAGAGTGAGGCTGGGAGGATTGGTAGATGGAATGAATCATAGACGGATGGAGGCTGGATGGACAACTGCTGGCTCTGAAGTCAGAGACTTGGCACCAGAGTCCCCTGCTGGCTCTGCCTTTTGATGGCTTCACCCCTAGCTATGGGAGGATCAGAGTGACCTTTGCCCCCAGGCATGGGGAAGGGGCTGCCGACTGCTGAGAAAGCACAGCCCCTCCCCGGAGACCCAGACCCTGGCAGGCTGTGGCGGGCCTTTGGGAGAGATGCTGCCATATTTGTGAGAAGAACGAGTGTCCTGGGGACAGAGTCCCAGAGTCCCTGTGAGAGAAGGTCTGGGGGACAGAAGTTATAGAGCCAGAGGAGGAAGCTGGGCACCAGGGAGAAGCGGGGGCTTTGAGGGTGATGTGGCACCTCGTGAGAGTGTGGAGGAGCTGGGGCCTGTGGGTGAGGGGTTTATAGCCATCAGGCACAACCTGAAGACAAGACAGGCTCTGTCTGCAGGCTATCGGAGTGCCTGCGAGGTGAACCAGCTGTTCCCAAGGAGGAACTGAGGTACAGTCACGTGTAGTGGGGGAATCGGGGGTGTGTCACCTCAGGATAAACACAGAGGTAGCTGAGAGGGGCAGGGGCTCTGGGAGGGCGGACCACTCCCCCAACCCGCAGGCCGCTGACTGCCCTCCATCTGCAGCCCCCATCTCCTCCAGCCCCACAAAGCCGAAGCCGCCTGGCTCTCTGCAGACTGACCTAGCCCTCAGTCCCAAAGCAGGAGGACCCTCAAGCCCAGGTTTATTACAAACAGATTCCAACATCCAGGCTGGGTGGACACCTCAAGGCGATCCCCATTTCAACATCAGCATGCGTCCTGGCCTGAGGACCCAAAGCACCTCAGTTCTCCCCCAAAGATAACTGTGCCCCTGAGCCGACCAGGACGAGACTCCATCTCCTGGCCAGGGGTTGAGGGACCCTCCAGTTCCCGGGGGTGGCTGAGGTCCAGCCTGGAAAAAGTGCCAGTGCCCCTTGTTCAAGGGCCGGGACTTGAGAATGCATGTTCTTGAAGGCGAGAACGGTCTGTCTTTGGTATGTATGCCCTCGCTCCAGGTGGAGTGGAGAGCAGGAGGGCGGTCGGTTGCTCATAGGAGGAAGGGGTCTTGGGCCCCGGTGCAGGGTCGGCTGGGGGAGGAGAGTCAAGGCCCATGAGAAGCAGAGGCAGTGGTGGTGGTCTCAGCCTGATGGGGTCCAGAGGAGGGCTGAGGGCCCATGAGGCCACTGCATCAGGGGGCGACAGGGGAGCAGACACAGGAGCCAGCATGAAAACCACCACCTGGGGAAAGAAGTGAAGGACAGGTCAAGGGTCAGCTGAGACTGCGGCTGCGTTCAAGTCAGGTGCTCCAAACCTCAGTTACATGCAGCAAAGTGACCCTCAGGCTAAGGGGCCCAGGTTCAAGGCCCCAGTGTCCCTACTGTGTGCCCTAGAGTGGTGCCGTAGGCTCCCCATGCCATGTCTTCCGCAGAATGAGTGCTGGTAACAGTGCCTGTTTCAGACCCTGTGGGGAGGGCAGAGCACAGTCTCTGGACACAACAGCAGCTGCATGAGCTGAGCAGCGACCGCAGCTACCATCGGCATTCCTTCTCAAGTCACAAACAACTTTGGGAACAGAAAGGAAGCAAGTTGTACCATGGCATGGCACACACACAGCCCTGAGTGCTGCAGATCGCTTCCGGTGTTCCGTAGAACACCCCCAACCCCTGGAGCCCTTCCCCAGACTGGAAACCCCATTGCTGCCAGCAGCCAGGCCTGTCTAGGGACAGAGAGGGGGCCAGCGCTGAGTCGGGGAGGAGGAAGGAAGGAGACCGTTGTCATGGGGACAGGAGAGCAGCCTAACCTGGCCCAGAAGCTCCTCTCCTCAGCCCTCGGGAAATGCCGCAGCCCCACTCCTCGCTGGCTCTCTCCCCCAGCCCAGTGCCCCTTCCTTTTACCCTAGGTCCTGTCTCTCCACAAAGGCTGCTCCTGATACCCCACGGCCCACACCCCAGCGCAACCACATCCCCCCACTTCACCTCAGAGTTTTGCTCTTCCACCACTCACCGCCCCCCCACGTGGTTCCCCAGCACCACATTCAAAGGCCAAGGGCACACACCTCACCTCACCACCCCACCCCAGCATACCAGCCCTGCAGGGCGAGGCCATGCTGGCCCCTCCTCCAGGGGGGCCAAATCAGCCTCCTCCTGGACATTTTTATCACCAATTAAACAAAGTTGCCACAGCCATTAAGCCATTCCACTCCTGGGAGATGCCCGCCCAAGGGCGACAAAAACATGTCCACACAGAAATCTGGACATACATATTCACAGTGGCATTTCTCGTAACGGCCAACAAATGGCCATTGGCGGGTGATGGACACAGACTACATGGCCTGTCTGCACAGGGACGTGTCACTTGCCCACAAAAAGGAGCAGACACTCGCCACAGCATCAACAGACCTGAACATAGGACACTCAGTGAGACATGCCAGACACATGGGTCACGCAGTGTGTGACTCCATGGATGTGGCACTTCCACAGAATGGGTATGTAGTATTTAGGGTCTAGGGAGGGGAGTGGAGCGTGACCGCGGGTAAAACGTTCCTTTTTGGCAATAGAACGTTCTGGAAGTAGACAGGAGTATGTTGCATAACTGTGAAGATACTAAAAACTACTGAGGTGTGCACTGGAGGACGTGGTGTGTGCCTCCCGCCTCAACTTTCAAATGAGAGATGGCGTGGCCTATGGCCAGGGCAGATGCCGGGGCTGGCAGGGCCCACGCACCTGGCTCAAGGCTCCCGCTTGACCACCCCGCGCAGGTGCAGCTCACTTTCGGCGGCCACGATGGGCTGCCCGTTCTGCAGGTGGTAGTCGATCAGGTGGCTGATGCTCTCAAACAGCACATCCTTCGTCCGCACCTGCAGGACCAGAGGCCTTAGCAATAGCATCCCCGGGGTTGGTGGGGAGCAAACTCACTGCTGAATAGCGGCCCAGTGGCTCTGATGCATAGTCAAGTCTGAGCATCCCTGAGCCAGAGCTGAGACTTAGGGGGTCGGCCTCAGAATTCCGGAACCACCAGGACTCTAGGGCCACACTTCCTACAGAGGGTTGAATAGCATCCCCCACAAAGCTACGCCCACGTTCTAACACCTGGCACCTGTGGATGGGACCTTATTTGGGAAAATGCATCTTTGCAGATGGGATTGAGTCAAGGGTCTGAGATGAGCTCGCACTGGATTACCCAGGTGTCCCCAAACCCAGTGATTTGCACCCTTAAGAGAAGGGGAAAACTTGGGCATGGAGTCAGGGAGAATGTGTGAGAAGGTGGGGCCAGTGAGTGGAGTGGGGACCGGGACACACTGGGGGGCCTGGAGCAGTCACCCCACGGCCTCAGATGGAGCCGGCTCTGCCCACACTCGATTTCAGACTGCTGGGCCAGGGAGCACAGCTCTGCTGCTCCAAGCCACCTGGTTTGTGATCATTTGTAGGGCAGCCCTAGAAAACGAATGCGCCCAGGAGTATCAGAGACACAGACCCGGGACTCGGGATGCTATCGATGTCTTCGAATGAGAAAACTTTAGCATCACTTCTGGACCTGGATGCCACAAGGAGACTCTCTGCCACCCCCACTGCCAGACATTTCAGGGAGACTCTGGGACCCCTGGTACACATGACCGGGAGGGCAGGGTAAAATGCACATTCTGAGCCTGGCCACACAACCGTGCTCCAGCCGAGTGTGCCTCACACGGAGAGACAGGAGCATACGTGGCCACTGAGAACAGTCCTAGGACTCAGCTGGACAGAGTGAAGCTCTTGGTAAATGCCCTGGGTACCTTCCCATCTGAGACCGTAAAGCTCATGGCCCTTGGACACTGGAAAATGCTTCACAAACCCTGGAACTCCACATAAGCTGGAAGGTGCTTCGTAAGCCCTGAAATACTTTGGGAACTGTGAAAGACCAAATCTCATCAACTTGGTTGCATCACCATTTCTTGGACCATAAGTGGGGATTAGCCTCCCAATTAAATAAAGCTGCTATCCAAAGAGGGACTTACAGTAAAAAATAATAATCCGGACCTCAGAGATCTCAAAAGGAAAAAAGCGTGTATCAGAGTATCGAGGCACTCGGTAATTTGTAGACTCTGAGCCTTCTTGTAAACTAAAACATACTTTCTGGACCCTAGAACACGTTGGAACCTGAAAGTACTGCATTTATCACTCAAAGGCATCACTATCGATAAGGTGCATTAGTGATAATAGAACGCGAAGAAAAGTGCACCTCACAATGTTGAAATAGGGTACTCTGTAAACCCTGAAAGGCATTGAACTTGGAAAAGGTTTTGTAAACCGCCAAACACTTGATAGACTGGGTAATACTTTATAAATCCTTTAAAATGCTTAAAGCGGAAATCAGTTCGTAATTCTAAAGCATCTAGTAACCAGAACAGAATCTGTAAACGTGAAGGGCTTTGTCATCCGGAGAGCACGCCATTAAACCTAAAGGGCCCTACTAGTGGGGGCAGCCATGGGATCTCCCAGGCCACCGGCGCCCCGAAATGAGGCCCGGCCCTCCCCGCACCCCCGCCCCACGCCCCACGCCCACCTTACCACGCCCTCGGGGTCCACAAGCAGCAGGTGCTTGGGCCGCCCCGCGTGCATGCCCGTGAGGACGTACTGCCCGGGGTTGGTGACGCTGTCGCGAACGAGGAAGTCCCCATCCGCTCGGAGCAGTTTCTCCGCCGCCCGACGGCTCATCTGGCCATGGTACCAGGGTTCCTGCCACAGCTGCTCCTCCGTGGGGGCGATGGGGGCCCGGCGGGTGGGGGGGCTGGGCCACTGGTCCTCCGAGGAAAGGGGGGCTGCCGCCCTGCCTGCCTCCACGGAGCACTCCTGCAGCTTCAGGGCGTCCTCAAAGGGTCCTGTGGGCGAAGATGGGGTGCGGGAGGCATGGGGCGCCTGAGTGAGAGGAAGGGTCCTCTCTTGGGGCCTGGGAGCCAATGACTGCACACCTGCCATGAGTCAGGCCTGCACTGCACCTGCCACAGTGCGCGCCTGGCTGTGCGCACGCTAAAATGTGTACTATGTGCTGGGTGTGTGCTGGGTGTGTGTGTTCTGTGCTCAGTACTGTGCTGAGTGAGCTCTTGTGTGCACTGGGTGTGCGTGCTCTGCGCGTGCTATATACTGTGTGCTGTGTGTTTCTGAGTGTATGCATGTGCACTGTGTTATATGCTCTGTGCTGTGTGTTTTTTGTGCAGTGTGCTGAATGTGCTGTGTGTGCTGAGTGTGTGCTCAGTGTGTTATGTGCAGTGTGTGTGTAGTGGGCACCTGGCAAGAGGCAGCTTTCGGCATGGGGCTGATGCCAGGCCCCACTCGCTCACACAGTTGCCTGCGGAGGGCTAGGAGGGGCTGGGGGGAGCACAGTCTCAGTTCACACTGCCTGGGACACAGTAGGTACTCAGGAGGTGCCCGTGCTTGTCGTGCACGTAACTCTCGCCATAATAAGAAACCTGGGTGTCAGATGGCAGGGGTACGGGGCTTTGACAACGTTGTGAAGGAAGACATTTGCAGCTGGCTTGGGAGGTTCTTGGGGACCTCCAACTAGAGAGGTGTCCTGAGGGAGGGGGATTGCCCTGCCCAGCCAGCAGGGCCAGCACCCCCACAGTACTGTGGAGGAGGGTGGGACCATGCGAGATGTGAAGGGGGTGCCTTGGACATAGCCTTCCCCCTCAGACTGAGACCTCTCTAGTTTCAGAGGGGAGGCAGGGACAGGTACCACCCACTCCTCACTTCTCAAGATGCGGACAGGCCTCCCGTCAGACTGGGGGTCCCACAGGAGGGGGCCCCGGCTTCCTCCCTCAGACCATGGAGGCACGTGAAAGCAGAGCTCAGATGCATGGCCAGACTGGGGGAGACCAGTCTGGGCTCAGGCCTCACCCACCTCATCCCAGACCTTCTTTCTGGGATAAACTAGGCCCCTCCCATCAGACTGGGGACCCTCTGTAAAGAGGAAGCTGGGTTACCCCCAAGAGCCTGGGGAGTCCCAGGGGGAACAGACTTCCCCATCGACTTGGAGAGTCCCTGGGGGCGGAGGCTGGGCCTCCCCTGGCAGACTACAGGTGGCAGGGACGTGGCTTCCCCCGCAGGCTGGCCTGGCCCCACGTACGCATGTCAAACAGGTCCTTCTTGGGGCTGTCCTTGGGCGGCAGGGACTCCGGGGCGTCCAGACCCTGCGTGTTGACGTACAGATGGTCCTCGTAGTCTCGGGGACCCTGGGCGTCTGCCTGCATGTAGCTGTCCCCTGATGAGGCTTGGGAGGGGGAGGGGTAGTGGGTCAGCTGGAGCCAGGGGCGGGGCAATGGGGGAGGGGGCCCCACCTGATGCCCTGTCCACACCTGCCTCCTTCAGCCGGCAGCTCTGCTCCCATTTGAGCAGCAGCATGGAGAGTGGAAAGCCCCAGAGATGCCCACCCAGGGGACGTGGGACACCAGAGATCAGCCCGGGGAGGGGCAGGCTCCCACCCAGCCAGCCCCCATCTGCCAGGCAGGAAGGTGGCCCAGGGGGACAGAACTTCCCAGTGTCGAAAGCAGTCAGAAATCCCTACGGGAAAAAAGAAACTCGGCTGTCAACTCTCTAGAGAGCTGGGAGAGTGGGAGTGAAGCCATGTGGAGAGAAAGGCGCCCCCTGGCCCCAGGAGTCCTACCCGCACCTGAGGAGCCCAGCTCCCACTGCAGGCCCCGGGCGTCTCTTCGAAAAGGAGATGCTCCCTGAAAGAGAGTGGGGTCTTCCTGCGATGTGTGAGCCCCCCTCTGGGCCGAACACCCCTAGCATCCCCACCCAACCCACCTAGCTGGCCGGAACATGTCAGGTGCTAGGCCTGCCCTCACCTCAGACTCCCCCCCAAACCCGGCCCTGGCTGTTCAATGATCTGAGGGAGGGGTCACGCCTGAAGTGAGGACAGGACTGGGCAGACCTGTGCAGTCTGGGGGAGGCAGGCGGCGTCAGACCCTCCTCTAGCATCGAGGAGAGCAGGGGAGGAAGGAAGAGCTAGGGATGGGGCCCATGGAGTCACCACGTGGGGATGGCCCTGCTGCAGCCCCTCCCGCCCGAGTCCGCACAGGCTGACCTGGCCGAGGCCGCCAAGGGCACAGGGCTGAGTCAGGGCCAGCCTGGAGTCCACCAGCCCGCCCAGGGGCGGCTCCTTCCCTGGGACGCTGTTGTAGTAATTGTGATCTGTGTCCTCTTCATCCCCCCAGGCCGACTCCTCCAGCCCCGTCAGCCTGGGGACAGACAGCGAGCTGAGTAGCCCAGAGTGGGGGGCGGGTCTGCCCATGAGCACAGAGCAGTTTCCACACTTTAAGTGGTTAAGAAAACACCCAAAGAACAGCATTTGGCGACACGTGAGAGTTACTGAAACTCAGACGGGGTGTCCATGAGTACTTTTCTTGGCACACGGCCATCCACTGCTTTCTGGACCCTTCGGCAGCTGCTCCCGCATACACTGGCCGTGACAGCCAATCTGCACACATGGACTGTCTAGCCCTTTGTAGAAGCGCTGGCCGCCCCCATGTGCCAATGACAGTGATGACAGTATCTCGGAGTGGGGCCTATTTCTGTCAGGGTTTTACAGACGAGGA
The DNA here is from genome assembly GCA_004027375.1 of Macroglossus sobrinus. Classification (NCBI taxonomy): domain Eukaryota; kingdom Metazoa; phylum Chordata; class Mammalia; order Chiroptera; family Pteropodidae; genus Macroglossus; species Macroglossus sobrinus. The sequence continues at coordinate 67,838 of PVKZ01001004.1, forward strand.
AGTGGGGGTCCTGGCAGCTCACACAGACCCAAGCCCCAGAGGGGGCGGGGCCATACCTTTCCAGGGGTGCAACAGCCTTGGGGGGGCTGTGCAGGTACTGTTTGAAGCGTAGCTCGAAGGCTTGGCCCACGGTGCTGATGACGCTCTGGGCGAGGCCCTCGCAGCACTCCAGGATGTGGCAGGCTTGAGGGGGTGGGGGCATTTGTGATAGGTCAGTGCCGGCCTCAGTAGCCAACACACTCTACAAAGGCCTCGGCCCACTGAGCCTCACCTCTCTGGTTGATGGGGTCCTTGGCGACATAGGCCACGTAATCCGTCATGTCCTGGGGAGACAGGCAGCGGCTGGGAGGGGTTGCTGGACCTGCGAGCCACTGGCCAGGATTACTGGCCGCCCACCTCCATCCAGGCAGGGGACAAGGGGGCGCCGTCCACCTGCCCAGCCCCTTCTTACCGTGTCTCCACCAGATGCAAAGGAGATGGACTGCATGTGGTGGTTGGCAATGATCTGCCGAAGAGACGCGGGATGACGGCGTGTCTGGGGTCAGGGCCCTGGGCGCTGCCAGCGCTGGACCAGGGCCTGGGGGTGGGGCCAGGAGGGCAGGGGCACGCAGACGCAGATACGCAGAGACACTCATGCCAGGAGATACTTGTGACAACTGGGGTGCTGTGAGGGTGGCAGTTGCGGTCCCCCAGCTCCTGGCTCAGGGAGGGGCCTCCGCCCGCTTCCAAGAGACGGCCACATGCGGCCCTGCTCCTGCCCACCCCAAGGCTTCACCTCTGGCCCGCCCAGCAGGGGCTGCGGGCGCTGGGGGCAGAGTGGGCAGCCCTCACCTGGCTCGTGGCGGGCACCGAGAGGTTGAGGCCGTCGGTGGAGATGCTGACCGCGATGCTCATGCCAGCAAACCGCAAGTTGCTCTTGCCCAGGATGGAGGCCAGGGCCTTGTTGGGTGCCTGGGGAGCAGCACAGGGCCACAGGGTGGGTACCTGGGTGCTGGGGAGGGTGGTGCTGTAGATCTCATTGGCTGGGCAGGGTCCAAGGGTGACCATGGCGTCCCCACTGCCCCACTCGGGGACCCTGAGCCTTTCACCTACCTTCTTCTTCCAGGAGCCCCTGACGCCAGGCACAGCCTCATGGAGACGGTTGATGGCTTCTCTGTTGGGGGTGGGATTGAGAGAGCTTGAAGAGGAGGGGCCTGGGGAGGGGGCAGGAGCTCAGAGAAGGGGGGGTCTGAGGAAGACAGGTTGATAATGGGGTGCAGTGACCCTGAGATAGGGAGGGGCCAAGAGGAGGGAGGAACAAGAGGGGGAGGGATGAGAGCTTGGCAGGGGCTCGAGGGGTCTGGCAGACCCCTCAGCTCTCTCCCCACTGCCCTG